>JAVXUO010000976.1:0-291663 GCA_033065855.1 Escallonia rubra
ATAGGCGACAGTTTGATACTTTCAGAGCTTCCTTTCTTGACTTTGGGTGGATGTCGTAGCTTGTCAAAGAATAAACGGACACGTGGATCATTGTATGATTCTTCTTCCTTATCCATCGTTAATAGCAAGATTGATGTCAACGCCGCGGTCACGGCGCCTTACCAGTGGTAGGGGTGAAAGGCCCAAACCCGACCGAAGGCCGAGAGGAAGCTAGTGGTAGCAGAGATGGGATTGGTGGGGAAACTTCATATGGCAGATGCATCGGTGTAATTTAAAATGGTGGTGGTTGTACACTTCCGTTTTTTGAGGTCTTCGGTTCAGCATTTGACAAATCAGAAAGTTTGAAGTGCAATTAAACCTATGAAAGAAACATGGTCAAGAGGAAAAGGCATCCGAATCCTTAATTCAGAGAGAGAGAGTCCATGAATGATTTCCAACAATCTTAGTTTCTAATTTACTGTAGAGTCCATGAATAATTTTGTAGTTGCATCGACAAATATGACACGAAAGTGAACCAAGATGCAACAGGGAAAGCCAGAGTACTACTTGAACAAAGATGACATAAAATTGAACCCTTAAGCGATTTGGTTCGGCCATACTCTTCCCAAAGTGACGTAGACCTCCATGTTTGCGGTGGAAAACGCACTCAAATCGCGACTTCTAAAATTGAGTATGAATTCCGCCCGGTCAGAGCGCGACTTGGGTTTCACATGATAACAAATTTTAGCTCATACCTGAGTTGTAAGAATCTTTCTCAAGCCCCGTACATAATGACGATTAATAGTCAGTAAATGTTTTCAGTGATTTTTCATCTAACATTTTCAACAATAATTATTGACGGCACTTTTTTCGTGTCACTAAATTGAAATCGCTAGAAACATTTAGAGACGATTGATTGTTACTATACAGGGAGTAAGAGGAAAATTCCTCCAACCAGAATAGCAGCCAAATTTTTTACTTTCAAGCGGGCTCAAACAGGGATTTGAATCATTTCAGAATTGCCTTTTGAGATAGAGATTTAAACGGAAAAGCATTAGTCTAAAAACATATAGCGCACAATATTTCTTTATCCAAGCCTGAACACTTGAATGCATAATGACAGCAACCACATATCTCTGCTATAACAACTCAAGTATACCATGAATAATAAAACATCTACAAGAAACCACTTTCGGGTGTTGCAATATTAAGGAAATCAATGCATCTTACCAATGGAAAATCCTCAAAGCTGTGTATGTTGTTAAAACTCACCTGCAATGATACCTTAAGAAAACCCACCAAGACTCGGCAAGTGAAAACCTCAAGGGGATATGCTCGAAGGGCACCAAACACAAGGTCAGGAGTTAGCTGTCCTTTTTCTTATCACCATCAAGCAACTTTAACAAATAAAATTACGACTATCTTAGCACAGGTTTAAGCACCTTCTCAAAGTTGAGGTGAAACATAGAAGTAAGCCCATCGAGTTAAACAAAAGGGTAATTCATCAAAGAACTATAAGGAAGCTGTTCTAACAATGAGCTGATACAACACTTTGGAACACAGGTTTAAGCCCTTCTCAATGTAGGGGGTTCTTAACATCTATACCTTTCTCAGCCTTTTGGCTTAGATCAAGTGTCCATATGGAGCAGCTTCAAAAGGAAAAACAAATAATAGAAGTCCACCTTGTTAGGTGACGTACCAAAGAAGAACAGTATTCAGAAATTCATCTTTTTACATGCTAATCAATGTAAAATAACTGTGTGAGAGAGAGAGAGAGAGAGAAAGAGAGGGGGGGGGGGGGGGATGTTGTTACGACAATTACTCATAACATCACAAAAGTGCCCGCAGTTAAATTCGATTGATGGGATGTTTTCTGCAAAAAGATATTCCGATGGTCATATTGCGCTAAAATTAACACCACAAATTCATCTTGTCAAGTGACGTACCAAAGAACAGTATTCAGAAATTCATCTTTTTACATGCTAATCAATGTCAAATAACAGAGAGAGAGAGAGAGGAGGGGGTGTGGTTACGACAATTACTCATAACATCACAAAAGTGCCCGCAGTTAAATTCGATTGATGGGATGTTTTCTGCGAAAAGATATTCCGATGGTCATATTGCGCTAAAATTAACACCACAAATGAACAAACTTCTCACTAATACAAACCATTTAGCAAACTCAAGCTAAGATGTAGAGGCGCCATAACAGTGTAGAAACTTGGTCATATATCTTCGCGCTTCTTCACTGCAGCAAACTATTACCTGCCATTAAACAAGTGAACGTCAGACGTCGTGTGCCAAAAGAATAGATAAACCCAGCCCCTACCCACATGAGACAGGCGCAAGGGCAAGGACGCCAAAGAGAGAGGAGGAGGAGGAAGGATTATGAGCAGGCCTTAGATAAGCCAGACAGGTCATTTAGAAGCAGAACAGTAAGAACAGAAGTTCTTATTAGGAAACAAGCAAGCTAAAACTTCGATGATTAGCATTTTTTGCCTCAAAAGCCTATAATGATATAACTTAAATCAATAACCCCTCAACAATTTAGTAGAGAAATGTGCGCTTGAACATTAAAAAGCACAGGATTACATTGAACAAGGGACGGTGGTGACATTGTTATTCTCCTCTTATCACCGATAAGCATACTTTGAACAAACAAACAGCAGAGTAGCAAGCCCAGGCAAAGTAAGGGTATTAAAAAAAAATAACTGCCTACGCATTAAAAAATGACATCCAATTATACACTATAAATGCGAGCAAAAGGGCTCTAAATCTAACTCTTCAAAACCTCTGATATCTATATCCCTCCTAATGCAAAATCTTTAATTGCTTAATCCCCAATGTAATAGTGCGCATGACTGATGCACAGAAACATATCAATGCGACAGAAAACTTTGCCGGGTTCTCCACTATTGGCATCTGTTCTAAAAGGAATATTATCTCACCACAAAGGCCATGAGGAAAATCAGATAGTCAAATCCCTATCTTAAAGAGGTCACAATTCAGTATCAAACTTTCATATAAGCCTCACCTACGTAGCACGGACACGGACACTGCGTAGACTGGGACACCGGACACCGCAGTTTCCAAAAAAATAGATTTTGGACACCGCAAGACACCTCTGAAAATTTTTAAATTTTTTTATCATATGTGTGTGTATATATATGTATTAATTATATAAATAAGAAAAGTAAACGTTAATTCGAGCAACTGAATTTTGTTAAAAATGGATTAGAACGAAAGACGATAACGTGAAATACTCTCAACAAAAGAGAAGGAAAAAGACATGGGACCAAAGACATAAAGGAGAAGTTTTATAATCAGATCGTATGTGAATGAGATCGGAGATGTTGACTTATCTTCCGGTAACAAAAAAGATGGAAAAGAGAAAGAGATGAGAGAGAAAGAAAGAAGAAGGGTATCTTTGGCTGAAATCCAGCGAGATCCTCCATAACGAGAACCTCGATTGTCAGATTGCTTCGTCTTCTCTTCTCTTGGTTAGGCAGACAATAGTCGCATAGAAGAAGACCTCAAAAGAGAAAAAGGTTTGGGTCAATGGGATTTGGCTTAAAAGTTCATTTCTAAAAGAGTCCTAGATTTGTCAATTATTAGACATTGACCTCGAAAGAGTTTGAAATATTGTATTTTGGCCCCATACGTGTGGACACTTCTTTAAGAGTTGTTCGACAATTCTTCAAGAAGTGTCCGACACAGCTTCTGATAATTAATAAATAAATAAATAAAATTGGACACCACAGAGAGGTGTCGGACACATGTCCAGAGGGTGTCGGTAGGTGTCGGACACCATACCTCGATTCATATGAAGTGTCGGTGCTTCCTAGAGCCTCACATACATCCTCCCAAGCTCCAAAGAATACACCACCCAAGATACTCATTGTCAAGTTCCAATAAAGTCTACAGTTTTTGTATCTTATCCTATTCTGCTACACAGACCTTAGAACGGGTCCACAAGCCTATGCTGGTTCTATGTGTTTCCAATACATGACAAGCTCTCCCCCACCCACCCCACCCGCCGAACACCCACACCCCCACCCCCCAACCCCGTCTTCCTGTGCTCTTAAATCCTCTCTAACAGATATACTCTAGCTTGTAACCAGTAAACCCAACAAATGGAAAACCCCAAAACTGTTTCCCTGTCCAGTTACTCTGCTCCACCTTGGACTGTGGTTCTAAGTACCACCGTTGCGCTACCTTATATACACTGTCAACTGTATGTATTAACTCTGTAATGTTAATTTTATCAGTTTGGCAGTATCATTTATCTTCTCTACATATTGCAACCTTCTACAAGGTTTTGGGAACCCTATGCCCCCTCAAAAAGTTGCACCGCACAAACCTCCTTTTGGTGAAGTTTTTAGTGCGGAAATCATTATGCCGTTAAAGAATATATGACATACCCAAATAGATACATTTCCCAACTTGACCTATTATTTGTGGACAAAAACACATATGAACTTGAAAAAGGAAAATAAATCATCCTCAATCCCAAGATCCAGCAGTTTGACTGTGAACGAGGATGTTCGGCTCGTTCATTAAGTGGGCCCACAGCTTGGCTATTCTCGAACAAATCATAATAAATTATAAAAAAGGAAGGGCAAAAGGTCACGTAAGACTAAAATAAGACAATGTAATGACTTCCACTTGAAATTGAATCAACCAATTTATGTGTTGCAGTGGAAAGACTGTACAGCCACAAAAAGTTCTCTCATCCAGGTACATATAACAGTTAACTGACACCCCAAAACTCAGATGCTCATTTCTTTTCTCCACTCTATAACATAACTAAAAAAAACAGACAAGGAAATACTATGGTCCTAGGGCAATGTTGATTGATCGTGTTAATCACATCTGGCTTTCATTCCACCTTTTTACTAACTCAGGTGAACACATGAAATCATGTAAACGTCTCAACGACATATGTTCTACCATCAACTCATTCCAATGGAGTGCTAACACGTTATTTGCATCATTAGTCTTAGACCTTCATTGGCAAACTCTACATACCACATCAGAACCACTTGTGTATGTACACTGATTACTTACAAAATTTTAAAATTGGATGAAAAAGTGAAAAATGCCAAGCTTAGGCTCACTTCAACAAGATAATAAGTTTCCTAAGCTTTAAAAGAAAGTATCTTTGAAAAAAAGAAAAATTGTCAGGCATAGATTCCCATTTCAATTCCACTACCCTATGCCTAGGTGGAAAGCTTCTATTGAGTCAAGGACGATAAAGTTCTCAACAAATCTCACTATCTTGATGATGTACGTACCAGATGGGCAGCTATTGAGTTCACTAAGCGCGCAGCAGGTTTTGCACAAGCTCATTTCACGACATGTAAAAGGGCAGCATACGCACAAATCGCGGGAGAAAAGTACGAAATACACCGTAACTGCCTACGCACTGCAAATGTGAGTAAAATTTATGTTCGAAGAACCCACTAACTCTAATTTCACCATCCACATAACAGTATCACAATTGCTGATGAATGAATTTGCATAATTTATTCACGAAGTTTATCTATACCAGACTGGCTCCATTATTCACTTTATTAACGAAACTATAAAAGTAACTACTATAAAAGAATAATTTGAACTTCGAGTAACAAATCGCATACCAAATCATTGCTGCTGCTGATTCTGATTGTTCGGCGGTGGCGGCGGCATCCCACGTGGCGGCCCGTACCCCGGCATGCCACCGGGCGGCGGCGGCATCCCTGGTCGAGGCGGCTGCGGCGGCATCCCTCTCATCATGGGCGGCGGCGGGACCATCGGCCTCTGTCCATACTGCGGTGGGGGACCACCAGGGTATCCCACTGGCGGGCCACCCGGCCTCGGTGCAAACTGCATTGGCGGCGGCGGGCCCCTCATCTGCGGCGGTGGTGGTCCACCCTGCACCGGATACCCCGGGGGGCGGATCACCGGCGGTGGATAACTCATCGGCGGCGCCGACAGGTTCGGCATCGGCGGACGAGAGATCTGAGGCTGCATCATGTTGGGAGCCGGGCCACCAACTCCGCGGACCGGGCCAGAGAGGCCGGGCTGGGCCTGGATTAAGGGAGCGGCACTGACACCACGGCCTGCGGCCCGGCCGAGGCCGGGCCCCGAGAGGGCGGAGGCGGCGGAGGCGCGTGCCCGGGACTCGTCGGGGGGAGGGGGACCCTCGACGGTCATGGAGATGACCTCCTCACCGCGGAGAAGCACGAGGCCCAGGGTGCGGCGGTGCTCCCGATCGGCCGGGGGGCCGGAGGGTCGAGATTTCGGGCCGGGAGGGAGCTTCCGGAACTCCTCGCAGTCGCCAAGGACGAGGTTCATGTGGCGGTCGAAGGCCATGAACTTGCCGACCAGCTGGCGTCCATCCTGGATCGTGACGCGCATGCGGTAGTTGATGTACTGCAGCATCTTCGAGCTCTTCGACATCGACATTGTGCCGCCGGATCCGACTGCTCTTCAGGCGAATTAAGGATTTTGAGGGCTAGGGTTTTGATTTTTCTTTCAGGAGCCCTAACGGGGTCGGGAAGGGGTTTAAGAAGAGTGTAAAGAGGGATTGCGGCTTTATGTACAGCTTTTTCCTTTTTTTTTCTTTATGCTGCTGCTATTTCCTTCAAGGGTAAACTTGAGATTTTCTTAAGGACAAAATTCCAAAAAAAAATTGATAGTTTTGAGAATTACTGCATGAGAAAGTTACTAAGTCACGTCTGTATAAATGTTCGCTCTTAACGTCACGTTGACTAAAGTTATTCTTTCAACAAAAAAAAAAATTCATCGCTTTTAGTTTCAGTTATCTATATGGTGTCGCTCCCTCCCCTGTCTCATCAAAAATTTGAATAAGTCCCTAAAATCTCTCATTGCCTTTTCATTAAATGTTAAAATGTTACGCACATTTTCCCTCTTTGTCATCACCTTGAATTGCTATTATCCCACCAAAGGAAACCAGTAAGGGAAGTTAATGTATATTTCATTGCTAACTAGGAATTGAAATTTAATCTCTCATTATCACATAAACCCTAATGGCCATCTCCCTTTCTCCTTGCGACGAATCGTGCTTGCAGCTCTTTTCTGTTTGTTTCAAAGTTACTCATTGACGTGTTAATTTCGATAACTTACATTGTATTCTAGAAGCTTAGTTCATTTGTCAAGCGCTCTATACTTTTGTGTGGAGGATTTTTATATATGCCCCTTTTTTGTAACCTTTCTCATGGACGATAAGCACATGATAGACACACTGCAAATAGTTTTTCAAATTGTCCCACTAAGACTTGTAGAAGCAAGCCTATAGACACAAGATAACCGGTAATGGTATTCTTTGCAGCAAACGATAGACAAATACGTTATACCAACAACAAGCTTTTAGCATTTCCGGACAAAACCAATAACTAAACTTTTCGAGTACATTAGCAAATATTTAAGTCCATATTTCATATGTTTTTGCCACTTCATATGGCTAAAATGTTCATTATTGACCTTTGGGCGAGAAATAATTACATCTGATGAATTGAGACTTTATTCGATTCACATTGTTTCGATCCTAAATTTGTCTTCTTGCGTTTATTATCATATTTGCAACGATCATTGTTATTAAGCCTCACGTTAGATTCAGTCTATTGGCGGTGCCTTGGAGGTGGCATAGCTGAGTTAGTCAATCAAAGAGTACTTTGAGAATGTTAGATTGCTTTTCCGTGTGCAAAACACATGATTAAAGTTGGTTCTTTATTTAACCTCTAAAAATATTGCAAAAATTGCTCTCAGCAAAATTTAGGAGTTCAAAAGGAGAATTGTGGAGCTCAAATAACAACTCCCAAGTCTTTTTCTAGTTATATTCCTCTTGTTTCGAAATATTTGGTCTCTTTGAATTTATTTTTTTACAATTTAAGGAATTTTAACATTTAAATATAAATATAACTTAAATACTTGGAGTAGTATTTTTTTAAGATAAGGGTATAGTTTTATGCCTCGAGTTCTCACAAAGGGCAAAGTCAAATTTTAAATGTTTGAGCACCAATTTAGAGATTCACAAAAGGTGAAAAATAAACAATTTTTTGTGAGAAGAAGGGAGGAAAAATAAGAGGAATTTTACAAGGACGGATGTCTTTTTTTGCTCCTACCGGAGCGATGAGGTTTGAAATGGCATGTCCCTTTCTGCCCTCGGATCCAACAATAGACACGGGTCACTACTTTTTGAACCCTTGAGTTTTGTTGATTGAAATCGGGGTTGTTGAAAATATACTGGGATTGTTGAATTAGGGTTGTCAAACGTAAGTAGGGATTGTTTCCTACCTTAGTGGTCAATGTCTTTTTCTGTTCACATTCGATTATGGGCAAGAGATAGTTCAGATTATTTTGTGACCCTAGTTATCAACGGAACAGTTGAAAAAAGAACTAGGATCCTATACAATTGTCAAAACACGTCGCTAAATACATTTCACGAGCAAAAGATTATCTGCATAATTTTAACAACGACAAAACAATTGATAAGGACAATATTTTTGTCGCTAAAGTTGTTATATAAAGATCATAGAAGATCCTTATCAATAAAAGAATGGATACCTTTTCTATCCATAAAAAGAAAGATTTATTTTAGCAATCACAGAAAATATCAATAAGATCAAGTTGGTTCACTTCTAAGATGATGTTCATATTTCAATATCATCCCCTACACAATACTAAACTGCAAACAAATCATTTAAACGGTAGGAGTTGAGTATACGAAAGAAAAATGATCCTCGCTCGTAGGTCCATTTACCTTGGTCTCAGGAGAGGCCAGGCTTACCAACTGGCCTCTCCCAATTCCAAACTTTGCATCGATTTCATCAGATTGCTACTTCGTTTGGCTCCTCCAAACAGTTACGTCCAACTGGCGTCTCCCATGTGAAGTTGCATCAGTTTTAAAAGTTAATTTGACACTCCAAAGTAGTGATAACTTCTATCTTAATTACTTTTCTTTAAGACCATGTTACAACCGTTGTTATTTTTAGAATTTATTGTGTGAGCTCTTTCTCAGTAATTTGATTTAGCATAATAAAATATTTGTTTTAGCAAAAACAAAAAAAAAAATGAAGCTTTCAAAACTATAGGCCACTCTGTACTTTATATGACATCTAACATCAACGTTTTGAAAACAATTGTAGGCTGTTTGGTCAAAGTTCCTTAAATGTGAAAAAAAAGGGTGGGCGTATGTCTGAGCCCGGGTTCGAACCGGGGACCTCTAGTGTGTGAGACTAGCGTGATAACCGACTACACCACCCAGACATTTGTTGAGTGCGTCACAAAGAATAATTATAATAACAATGAGGTATACTAAATTAATGTTTCATTTGAAAGAGCGTAGATCAACTCCATAAAATTTAAGGGATAATATATACATTCAAATTTCTACGAGAAATATATTGTGTATATTTGAATGGGCCCTGGATCTATTTTTTTGGTATAAATTAGAAACTAGAAAAGATTAACTCATATAATTTCTGCAACGGTGCTCCAAATCTTCAAGCAATCTAGTCGGTGGACACTTCCGGAAATTGAAGGTGATGAGCCCGGAACTTACTCAAAGAAGCAGGTTTTTTATTTTTCTTTTTCTTTTGATGAGAAAACGAAAAGAAATAGAATTTTAATGACGCAAGTTTTATCGTCGCAATGTTAGCTAGCTTCTATCCAATTGAATGTTAACTAACATTCCCAATTAATTTGCCTCACGTACGCAGTGGCCCTTGGATCCGCTTGTCTTCGTATTTCTCTTTGTTGATCTGGGGGCAACTACATCAGGCAAATTCACAACCGAATTTAGGTAGGACAACAAATTCACCACCCTAAGAGGAGTGTCGAAGCGAAACTCATCTCATCGACGCCCCCGCTAGATGAACTTGAATTGAACGTTGATCGGGCGATACCGGGAGTATGGGAAGCATGTAAAGAAAAAGAAATATAGTATGGACTAAATCTTCTTCATGAGTAGGAGATGCATGTAACCTTTTTGAGCAAGTAAAGGGTCCTTGACAGCTTAAATTACACACACAAATTAGTGCCATAAAACAGCTTGTTCAAGCCACATCTTCAAACCTATATTTGTTAGAACTGCCTGCTTACTTTGTATTATTTCCTCCAAAAGCAATGCTTTCAATATGCAATTTTATGTTTTTAATGTACCGTGATCTATTGAACAAGTGTCATGTTAAACAACTTACAGATCTAGAGTGCTCTCGCTTGCATCCTTCGTCTTCACTTTTGCACTTTCACTAATAAGAAATCATTCAATTTAAATGTTTTCAATCGTATCATTTCGCTCTCGCTTGCTATCACACTCCACTTACGGAGTAAATAGAATGTACACCCACGTGAGCTTGCGATCCCACTCCACTTACGGAGCAAATAGAATGTACACCCACGTGATCGCATCAATACATGTTAGATGAAAGCATTAAAATCCTAAAGTCAACTCCCTTTCTTCGTCAAAATGCATAATGTATGTGCAAGTCCATTTCACATAAACCGGTCTTGTAGCCGCTTTAAGCGGCACAAACCCCATACCTTCCTCTAGTTTAGTTTTCAATGGCAAAAATAAGGTAAACAATACCATAAAAATTCTGACACTTTGAGATGATCTTATGGGCATAGTAATTCATAAGTTAATTTTCAACACAATGTAATAGAGTAGGTTGATGTCATCTTGAAGACGTTTCAATTTTTAAGAACGTCAAACTCATAATACTTCCACGTAGTCATAGGCAGATCTTATCGAAAACGCTTGCATTTCTACGCTAACCAAAGCAATCGCGTAATTCATAAGTAAATTACCAACAAAATGTAATGCAGTAGGGCTTAAGAACATCAAACTTGTACATTATACTTTCGCACAGTCGTGGGCGAATCTTATCGAAAACACTTACATTTCTACATTAACCGAAGAAATTTTTTACGGTGCAGTTGCTTCATCTCTTCGTCTCATTTACCACCATTGTTACATGACATGCCAGACATCACACAAGGATCCTCCATTAGAATAACCTCAAATGACTAAACTACCCATGCTGTCAGTGTTGATATTGCGTGCAAAGATGGGGACATATTTGGCAAAACACAACAAATCTATCTCACTTCCCAGACCCTCTCGCCAACATCTCCTGGTACCTCAGTAGTGAATCAAGCCTCTGCAACTTCAGCTGCTGCTTAAACCTGTTAATGAAGTCATCTGCCTTTGCATCCACCCCTTCGTCCTCCCCAAACGACGCCGCCTCGCCCCCCCTCACCGTTGCGGGCCGGCGGCGGTCAACCTCCTCTGCTTGCTCCCCCTTCATGACCCCATCTACGAAACTTGCACTTGCTGACTTCTTCATCTTCGCCTGAGCCCTTCCCGGAGTCTTGCCTGACCGATCGGACTTACTTCTCGTCACATGATGATCCGAAGCCTGATTAAGGTCGGATTCCGGTTCGGTGTGATGGGTATCCGGACGACATTGGTCGGAAGTTTCGAACTTGAAAGAAGAGAAATTTATGGACTTGACTCGTTCTACGAGAGACGGAGCTCGGACGAGTTGCGGTGGATCGTTCTGCGGGTCTGGGTTCTGGGAACCGAATGTAAACGGTTCGGGCTCATCGTACTTGCGGAGGGACAGGTTGATGGACCTGACCCGGTCGAGAAGAGATGGGGCTCGGGTGAGTTGGGGTGGGTTATCTCCACCGAGTTGGTGGTCTTGCTGGTGGCTCTGGGATTCGTAGCTTGAGGCGACGAAGATGGCGCCGATGACGAGGTTGAGAACGCAAAACAGAACGGTGGGTGTGAACCAGCTGGCCATGGAAGCCCACATGGAAGTGACCATGATTTCAGACATTCTTGGTTCCTCTTTCTTGGACAGAAATGAGGAAGAAGGGGTGGGAGAAAAGGTTATGGAGGGAGACAAGAATGGAGAAGAAACAATATTTATAAGAGAACATATTTTGGCTTTACCCCCAATGGTAAGAATCTTCTTCCTCTGTGATCGATAAATATTTTTAATAAATTTTTTATTAACATTTTTAACAACAAAAATATGAAAAACAAATACTAATAAGAAAAACAAATTTTGGCTCTACCTGAATTTAGTGTCAATTCATAATCACTAAATATTTTTAGTGACTTTTTTACTAAAAGTTACTAAAAATATTTATTGACCATTAATTGTCCTTTTACAAGAGATAGGAGGAAGATTTTTTCAACACGACTAGTAACAAAAAAAAATTCTTATAAGAAGTTAATAATATGGGCTGAAAATAGATATTACTATTTGTTCCTACTGCAGTAAAATAAAATATCGTTAAATACATCTTATAGATAATAAACTGTCATTATAACATTTAGCAATAACTATTAAATATTTTTAGTAATAATACTCCTAAAAACCGTTAGAACATAAATATTGTAGAGGAAATGATTCGTCCAGATAAATTTTACGTTAGATCTATTTGTTGTTAACAAGTGTGCTAGTAACATGTTTCCGAAAGAAATTTGTGCTTTAGTTTCATCACTTGTGCTATCTATATGAATATCAGTAAAGTAGTTACATAGCGATAACCAAGACTAAGAGACGTTTTAACAACAAAAATAAAGTTTAAACGATAAAAAGTGAAGCTTAAATATAATAAAAATAAATAAAAAATATGCAAATATACTTTTCTTATAAACTCTTTGTATTTGTCTCGAGAAATGTGGCAAGAATAGAAGTGTAAATATCAATAACAGTACCATACGGTGTGCTCTGTCACTTGTTATTAATTGCAGGCCATTGGCATCAGTTTTCCTCGTGGCTAATCCGAAGTCTTTTCCGTTGTTCTGTCTGCATTCATGACTTTTCAAAGTGCTTTATGACGAAATGGGTCGACCTTAGCTCTTATGATAATAGTTCATGAGAATTGAAAAAAAATATTTTTATCTCTGTTTAAAACAAAATTATCGTGTCACAGTAATAGAGACGGTGCCGATGAGGCATGTCAATGCATATTTGTTATCACTGTATGTTTTTTAAAGTCTTACGAGTAACTTGTAGGGCGGAAACTGTTAGGTTCGTGTCGTCTTATTTTTCCATTTTTTACGTGTGCAATAACAAGTAAGTTCTGGCGTACTTATAGTAGTAGTCATGAGAAAAACAGCTAATCTCTCCTTTTTTTTAACGAGTTTATTTTGACTTTTTAAATTATTAAACTTTAGTCAATTCCGTTGATAAAATCTTTGGCTGCAAAAGTGTGAGAAAAACAAACTGAGGGTAGGTAAAGAGAGTTCACTTTTGGTTGCTTGAAACATTGTCCCTCACATGCAAGCTCTCTGTTGTACGTAAAAAAGACAAATTAAGGCGCATCACCACCAAATATACAAATAAACAAAATTTTTATAGTATTAGTCATGAGAAAAATAGCTAATCTCTCCTTTTTTTTAAACTAGTTTATTTTGACTTTTCAAACTATTAAACTTTAGTCAGTTTTGTCGATAAAATCTTCGGTTGCGAAAGTATGAGAAAAACAAACTGAGAGTAGGTAAAGATAGTTCACTTTTGATTGTTAGAAACATTCCCCCTCACATGCAAGCTCTCGCTTGTACGTAAAAAAGACAAATTAAGGCACATTACCATCAAATACACAAATAAACAAAATCTCAAGTTGCACTGTAATAAAGGGAGACTAAATATGTAAGCGTGAGGAATCGAACTCAAAACTTGTTAGATCAGAATTCTGATACTATATTAAGTTTATCATCTTCTTTAAAAATTTAAATTATTTAGAGAACAAACTCAACAATATTATCATGCTTAATAAAATTTCGTGTAACGAATAAGTGAGCAGATGGTCCCGCTAAGTTTACTGATATTTCGCTTTCATCACGTTGATCTTGTCCCACTTGTTTATCTGCACACTAGATTAATTGCTTTGCCTCATGGGTAGATACAAGACAATAAATTGCTTGACTTCTCATCTTCTAGCATGTGATGAGTTACCAAGACTCAAGCTCCCAAGTCAAGTTCTCTACTTCCAAACCACACAAGTCAAGCGATTAAGTAGAAAACCAGAGAAAATGCAACGTGGGTGCATAGTTTGTCCAATGTAACTCTATAATGAGGAGGAATTTATGGTCCACCATGTAGCCTTGATCAATGACATGCTCACACCTTGACATGCACAGTGCCAGAAACCTTCCAGAGAGATGAGATTCCACGTTCACCATCACCACTGTGAAGAGCCTTGGCAGTTTCTCAAGACAGCCGAGGCCCCCCATTGAAGACGGAGCCATTCACCTCGATTGAACCGAGGAGAGAATCACCGAAAGATTGGTTTCCAGCTTTAATGTGTGACACTCACACCACTCTTGACGTACAATTTTGCACCTTTTCTTTATGGTCATCGTCTTTTCGTTTGATAGTTATAAACTGCAGGAGAGCGGAATCTGGATATCACGTTGAAAGGGTCGGAAGTTGTGTCTATCGATTTTTGTTGTCCGTTCAAGAAGTCGTTAGGAATTAATTTAAAAAAAATGAATTTTGACTAAATTAAAACCAATTTTAAATATTAATTTTAATATGTTTTAAGTATTTTTGAAGGTGTTTGAAAAAAAAATTATGAAAATAAGTTTAGTGTGATGACATTACCACATAGTGTATCCAAATTCAAACGATACATTTAATGTGTATTTAAATGTGAGAATATGTTGGTAATTTTCTTGGTCAAATTTAATTTTTTAAAAATGATTAAATCAGAAATCAAACAAATAAGAATTCTGGATTTAACATATTAGGGCAGATTTAATTAGTTTGTATTTTTTTACCAAAAACTCCAAACCTAATTTAGTCTACATTAAATTAGGTTTGATTATTCTAGTATCAATCTCAAACATATATGACAATGTTTAGTGCAACAAGTAACTTTAAAGAGCTTGAAGCAGTATCAGTCTCCAACTTTATGAGATGCAGAGAAATAATAATACACATGTTTATGTGCATCAGTACTAATATCACGTCATGTTGGGGTTGAAAATTTTGCTTAAACCCTTTTAAAACTTTAAATGGCTTTTCATGGTAGTTGCTAATAAAATTTTGTTCCCAACATATTCTAGTCACACCCAAAAGGCCCACTGGGGTCCCATGTTGCATAACACATCCGCACAAGCAACAGTCAATATTCAACGCTCACAACCGGTCAAAGCATGCACGCTCAAGTCACGTGCACTTCTCACTTTTGTTACATGACTTCGTCACTAAGAAACTCATCACTATGCGACGCCGCATCACGCTTCGACCGTCGCACTTCGCATGTCGCCCATCGGCGCGCCATGGCACTTGCCCAAGGAGGTTGGCCTTGGCCTCCCCCTTAGGGTCGGCCTCGGCCTCCCCTTGGGGTCGGCCTCGGCCTCCCCTTAGGGGTCGGCCTCGGCCTCCCCTTAGGGGTCGGCCTCGGCCTTCCCCTGGGGTCGGCCTCGGCCTCCCCTTGAGGTTGGCCCCGGCCTTCCCCCAAGGGTTGGCCTTTGGCCTCCATCCTTAGCACATTCACTTATCTTCAAGAGACCTTACATCGTTCGTGAACCTCGTCGTCCGTCGCCCGGACATCACTCCGCGACCCCGTCGCCCGGACATCACTTCGCGACCACGTCGCCCGGACATCACTCTGCGACCCCGTCTCCTGGACTTCACTCTGCGACCACGTCTCCCCGATGTCACTCCACGACCCTATCGCCCCGACGTCACTCTACGACCCCGTCGCTCATTGTCTGAACGTCACCCACACCCGCGCGCCAACTCCGCGACGCTTGTCGTCCGTTGCCTGGACGTCATCTTCGTGACCCCCATCGCCAGCGTCTGGGCACCGCACTCTAACACTCTGCCGCGCCCGTGCACCACGCCGCTGATACAGCCGTTCCCCCAGGCTCTCTGTCACACTACTATGCCCCAGCACCTTACTCACTTCATTGGGCCCATGCACCACAATCATGTTGCATGCCCCTCAGGCATTACACTCATTCACCACACCATGCGCACCTTGCCTTGGTCGTGGAACATGCTTCGACCCACTCTCCAGAGTGCGCATCATCATGCGCGGATAGGCGACTCCTCCGAGACATTATCTCAGACAGGGAGCTCTAAGTGCTCCGGCATGAAGACTTCTCTTCTGCCAGGTAGACGGCTCCTCCGAGATGCTACCTTGACGCGCTCCGAGTGCTCCGGCATAAGGACTCACCAGTGGAGATATGCGACTCCTCCAGGACACAATCTATACCAGGAAGCTTTTCAACTCCCATTCCGCTAGGTAGACGGCTCCTCGGGGATGCTACCTTGACGGGCTCCGAGTGCTCCAGCACAAGGACTTACTCGTGGGGATAGGCGACTCCTCCGGGACACTATCTCCGTTAGGGAGCTCTCCAACTCCCCTTCCGTCAAGTAGACGGCTCCTCTGGGATGCTACCTCGGCTTGTAGGGTAGACGGATCCTTCGGGATACCACCTTGACGCGCTCTGAGTGCTCCGGCACAAGGACTCACCCGAGGGGATAGGCGACTCCTCCAGGACATTATCTCTGCCAGGGAGCTCTAAGTGCTCCGACACGAAGACTCCCATTTTGTCAGGTAGATGGCTCCTCCGGGATGCTACCTCGACCGGCCAGGTAGAAGGCTCCTCCGGGTTGCTACCTCGGCCCGCGAAATAGTCGACTCCTCCGAGACACTATCTCCGCCAAGGTGCCTGCGTGACTGGCCTACGTGCTCCAGTACTGGGGGCTTGCGTTGGTACCCCTAAGGACTATGACCCTCGGGTCACTCTGAGACGGGAGCAGGTCTACGGAGGGCATCGCGCTTAGTCCGCCTGGCAGTTGGGCGTCGGGTCTTCCCCACCGCTGCCAGGCCTGTGGGACTCTACAAGGGCTTGGATTGGAGGCTAGATTAAGGGGGTTCTCTGGCTACACCGACACTGTGGGAGTCAGTCTTTCCAGACAGACAGAGCGACGCTATGCGGGGCAGGGCGAGTGAATATGCGATCCGACAGTTCGTGGAACACTAGCACCTATGGTCCCCCCGGTGACGTGTCACTCCCAGGGAGGACCACGTGTCGGTTAATGACATCATTATCTCAATCTTTATAAATAGAGGTCTTTAGAATTCATTTGGGACGGTTGTGCATTTTCAGAACATTTTCATTTTCTCACTCTAGAATCCTAGAGAGAGAAACATACATGACCTTGACTCTGGACCTAAGCATCACACTGTGACTGTCGTCGTGTATTCACCTTGCGCCATCGCCCTCGCAGCACTGCCACCCTCAGGCTCTGTCTGGGAAGCCCTTGGTCTCTGCCCTTACTCCACCCTTGTTGTGTCTCACATCAACATACTTGGCATCTGACTCGGACTGCATTCCTTGTGGCACCTCCACGTTGACTGCGAACCCACTTTTCTTGGTATCAAACTTTAACCTTTCGTGACAAAAACAAAGGGAGAAAGTTCATATTTTAAAACTTATCGATTCCCCAGCATATGTATTGAAGCTTTCTAACTTTTTTACTTTAATACTTTAGCTAAATGGTATGTATTGAATTTAAGCAAGTTTAGTAATAAATATGTGAGGAGACCGTAGTCCTCAAACTTCCTTCTTGCATGCGTGCCCCCGAAAACACACTCTACAATTAGATATATATATATATATATATATATATATATATATATATATATTAGTAGCATGCTCAATCAGACGGGTTATTTTCTTCCCGACTATGGTTTGCAGAATGCTACGGGCCATGTACAAGATTTGCCCCCGTAAACAGTGACAATCCCAATCATGATAATGTGTTGATTCATTTGATTTTACCCTCGTTAATGCATGTTGTTCTCAATTCTTTTTTGGAGAAATATTATCTTAGCAAAGACAACTAAATTTTACATTTACGTATGTGATTAGCACCGAAAAAATAGCGTTATTTGGTGATGAATACAATGATTATGTTGAAATTTGTCCACACAACAGGCCATAAAAATAAACATAAGTTACTTAATATTGATGTAGGCTTGTGTGAAGATGTTTTAATAATTAAAGATGTTTTAATATAAATATTGTAGCCCCCTTCCATCGTAATCAAGTAATCTTGAATTGAATGTTTTTACGTAATATCAGAGCTCGTTGATTCAAATCTAGCAGACAATTGAAATATTAATTCATCTACCGCCACCCAGTCTAATTCTTCACACGTGAGACCCCACTTAAAAGAAGTCTGAGCGCACGTTACGGGACGTATTCTGAGATATAAATTCCACGCCAATCAAAAAGTAATTAATACTCTAATTTATAAGCCTTGTATGTCTCTTACTTACTAATTGATTTTGAGTTGGATGCTTTCACATAATCGTTTTTTGTATCAGACGTGTTTGTTCTTCTCTCGAGCATGTTTTTGAGTTAGACACGAGACTTTGATATATCCCTCCATGTTCTTATCCTTCGTCTTATTTACTAGCATGAAGATGTTTAGAATTTTAAGAGCTCGATCTAGAATGTAGGTCAGATTCTCAACGTTTAGGAATACAAAGAATAAACCAAACTTGTGATCCTATATAAGGAATGCACCGAGTACTGTGTGTACTAGGAATCAGAGAATTCCGCTAGAACTTTTTTGACCAATTGACATCCACATGCAAGTACTAGAAAGAGGATAAATGCCCGTAGATTTGCTTCTCAATCTCATTACAGGTTCTTGTTTCTTGTGTATCTCGTCGGGCTTTAGTTTTCGAGTCATCATTTTAATTTTTTCATTGTTGCACAGTCTAGTTTTCAGTCTTATTTCAAAGACAGCTACCAGCAATACAGATCAAATCAAAATTGAGAATAAATATGCTTGCTTCTGACAAAAATAAACGTAAATAGAACCGTCAAAAATAGAAAAGAGTGCCCAAACAGAACCTTTCAAAACGAAAATAATTTTATTACTTCTGATCTTTGTCGCTTGACTCCAAATTTCTGTTTTGCATTCCTCCAAGTTCTTTTTACTTGAATCTTGTTCACATCATATTGCTGTCATGTTTGGCACATTGGCAGAACTACATGGTAAGAAGAACAGGGGGGGGGGGGGGGGGCTCCTGTTATATGCTGATGTAAACTATATATACGTTTGTGCATGTTGATGTAAACTAAAATTAACATATGTATAAAAACATTAATTTTAGTTTAATTTCAGTGATTACATATGTTAATTTAAGTTTAATATGTTAATTTTAGTTTAATTTCATTGATTATATAGAGGTTTAGAATATATGTTTGGTTAACTTAATTTCAATGATTATATAGAGATTTAAAATAAGTTCTTAAGAAAAATTTTAATATTATTTTACTAATAAATTTTATTGGTGAATTCGATATAATTTTTGCATCTCCTGAAAAACAATTATGATTCCGCCCCTGGTTTGGCATAATGATTAGGTCCAATACTTTATGATTATGGATCATCCATGTTTGCACAGAGCCACACTAGCATGCTTTTTTCTCTCCATAAGCTTTTTCACCAAAAAATGACAAAGGGAAGGTTGGTAGCAATTAGGTCAGTGGAGACTGGGATACAGGGATAGTGTAGACTGTAGACCAAAGGTGTATATATATTAACGACATTTTGAAGGCGAAAGACTTATATGGAGATGGTCAACATGTTCGTACTCTGGATTTGGACTAACATGTGCTGATGAGTGTGATTTTCCCTTTTTTTTTGGGACTATGGTCCACATGTTTCTCCAAGTCTTTAACTTCAATATAGATAAGGTCTTCGTGCGTGTGAAGAGCTGATTCATAATCAATGCTGAACTTTTTGTTATTTATGTAGTGTATTTCATCCACTCACGTCGCAAATTGAACCGTTGAGATGTGATATAGATATACATATGTATAAGATTAATAAGAGAAACATATACCATGATCAAGAACATTATTCTAATAGACAAGCAAGAAGAAGGGATATCCTAAGTGATACGAAGAAAAACAAACTAGGGGAGCAAGACGTAATCATAGTAAAACACTAAAATGTTTGAAGCGGGATGACAACCCAATCCTATAGGACGAGAGAACGCAGAGAGCCACAAATCTTAAATAAAATAAATATCAGCGAGGAAAGATCCAGCTAAGCACCTGTCCGATTCAAGGAAAGGAAATAGTTGCCTGATCAAACAACTCTTACTATATACTATCACCTGATCGAGGAGAAGACGAGAAGAAATTTAAGAGATTAATCATAAATACTGCAATAATATAGCCTAATACCAAATTGAACACCTCAGCAAATTTAGGAATTGAAAAGGAGAATTGTGGAGCTCAAATAACAACTCCTGAGCCCTTTTTGTAGTTAACACCCCTACTTACAATTTAAAGCATTTTAACTTGAATAAAAGGGTATAGTTTAATGCCTCAAGTTCTCACAAAGGGAAAAGTCAAAATTTAAATGTTTGAGCACCAAGTTAGAGACACACAAAAGGTCAAAAATAAACATTTTTTTTGTGAAAGAAAGGGAGGAAAATATAAGAGGAATTTTACAAGGACGAATTCTTTTTTTGCTCCTAACGAAACGATGAATTTTCAACTGGCATGTACCTTTCTGCACTCGAATCCAACAATAGACACGGTCACTACTTGTTGAACCCTTGAGTTTTGTTGATTGAAATTGGGGTTGTTGAAAGTATGCTAGGATTGTTGAATTAGGGTCGTCAAAAGTACGTAGGGATTGTTTCCTACTTTAGTGGTCAATGTTTTTCTCCCTTCACATTTGATTACGGGCGAGAGATAGTTTAGATTATTTTGTGACCCTAGTTATCACCGGGGACAGTTGAAAAAAGAACTAGGATCCTATACTGTAGTAAAAACATGATGCCAAATCCATTTCACGAGCAAAAAGATTATCAGTATAAACTTTAACAACGACAAAACACTTGATAAGGGCAATATTTTGTGACTAAATCTGTTACACAGAGATCATAGAAGATCCTTATCAATAAAAGAATGGATACATATTCTATCCATAAAAAGAAAGATTTGTTTTAGCAATCACGAAAAATATCAATAAGATCAAGTTGGTTCACTTCTAAGATGATGTTCATATTTCAAAATCATCCCTTACACACTAATAAACTGCAAATAAATCATTAAAACGGCAAGAGGTGAGTATACAAAAGAAAATTGATGCTCGCTCTTAAGTCCATTCACCTTGGGCTTAGGAGAGGCCATCCCTTATGAGAAAGTGGGTTGAGGCCCAAGTAAGGCCCTTGCTCGTATAAGTTAGGGTTTTGCAAAATTCCAAACGTATAATTGGGCCTTAAGCTGTATGACAAGATTTAAAAATTGTTGCAACTCTGCATCGATTTTATCTGGTTGCTACTTCGTTTGGCACCTCCAAGTAGTTACGACCAAAGCAGAAATGTGTGAAGTTGCATCAGTTTTAAAAACTAGTTTGGCACTCTCGAGCAGTGATAACCACTGCCTTAATTGCTTTACCACGGGGCCTCAAAGGAAAGATCTTTCTTTAACTTTGATGAAATTTTTTCTTAACTAAAGCCCAATGCAGGTTGAACTCTATTGAATCTAAGCCTCACTACCCTCTTAGAGCGTTGCGAACAGCTTTATACACTATCTCCCTCTCCGATGTCGTATTATGGCCATTGATACTTTTAGAGTCTATCGTGCGAGCTCTTTCTCAGTAATTTGATCTGGCATAATAAAAAGTTTGCCTTAGCAAAAACACAATTGTAGGCTTTTTGGTCAAAAATTCTTAAATGTGAGAGCACTGAAAAAGGAGGTTAGAGCCAATGGAAATGTTTGAGCCCGGAATCGAACTGGGGATCTCCAGTGTGTAAGACTAGCGTCCACAAAGATAATTATTATAATATAATGAGGTATACTAATTTAATGTTTCATTTGAAAGAGTGTAGAGTAAGTCCACAAAATTAAAGGATAATATATACATTCAAAATTTTAGGAGAGATATTTTGTGTATATTTGAATGGACAACAGATCTGCATGTTGGTATAATATTAGAAACTAGAAAAGATTAACTCGTATAATTTTTGCGATGGTGCTTTCAACGTGCATACCAAGCTCCAAATCTTCGATCACTCTAGTCGGTGGACACTTCCAGAAAATTGAAGGTGATGAGCCCGAAACTTGCTCAAAGAAGCAGGTTTTTTTATTTTCTTTTGATGAGAAAATGAAAAGAAAAAGAATCTTAAAGACGCAAATCTATCATCACAAGTGTTAGCTTCTATCCAATTGAATGTTAACAAATTCACAGCCGAATTTAGGTAGGACAACAAATTCACCACCCTAAGAGGAGTGTTGAAGCGAAGCTCATCGCATCGACACGTACCTCTGCTGCTAGATGGACTTGAACTGAACGTTGATCGGGCGATACCGGAGAACGGGGAAGCAAGTAAAGAAAAAGAAAAATAGTATGGATCAAATCTTCTTCACGAGTAGGAGATGCCTGTCCTTTGATGATCTTGCTTTGCATGTAACCTCTTTTGAGCAAGTAAAGGGTCTTCGACAGCTTAAATTACACACACAAATTAGTGCCATGAAACAGTTTGTTCTTGTTTGAACTGCCTACTTACTTTGCATTATTTCCTCCAAAAGCAATGCTTTGAATGCAATTTTATGTTTTTAATGTATTTGTGATATATTGAACAAATGTCATGTTAAACAAAGTACATATCTAGAATGCTCTCGCTTGCGGCCTTCGTCTTCGTTTTTGCTATTTCACTAGTAAAAAAATCATTTAGTTTGTGTTTTCAATCGTACGGTTTCGCTCTCGCTTGCGATTCCAATCGACTTACAGAGTAAATTAGGTATGTAGAAAGTATACCCACATCACCGCTTCAATATACGTTAACCGAAGCAATAGTGTAATCCATAAGTAAATTACCAACAAAATGTAATGGAGTACGTTTATGTCATCTCAAAAAGGTTTTTGCTTTTAAGGATATCAAATTCATACATAATATTTTCTCGAAGTTGTGGACAAATCTTATCGAAAACACATACATTTTTACGTTAACCGAAGTAATTGAATAATAAGTTTCTACTGTGCAATTCTTCATCCCTTCGTCTCATTTACCACCACTGGTACATGCCATGGCAGACATCACCCAAGGATCCTCCATTAGAATAACCTCAATGATCTGAAATGACCAAACTAGCCATGCTGCAGTGTTGATATTGCGTGAAAGATGGGGACATATTTGGCAAAACGCAAAAAATATCTGTCACTTCCCAGTGCCTCTGCCCAACATCTCCTTGTACCGCACCAGTGAATCAACCCTCTGCAACTTCAGCTGCTGCTTAAACTTGCTAATGAAATCATCTGCCTTTGCATCCACCCCTTCGTCGTCCCCAAACGACGCCGCCTCGCCCACCCTCACTGTTGCCGGCCGGCGGCGGTCAATCTCCTCTGTTTGCTCCTCCTCCATGTGCCCATCTGCGAAACTTGCACTTGCAGACTTCTTCAACTTCGCCTGAGCCCTTACAGACTTCTTCAACTTCGCCTGAGCCCTTACCGGAGTCTCGCCTAACCGATCGGACTTGCTTCTGGCCACGTGATGATCCGAAGCCTGATTACGGTCGGATCCGGGGTCGCTGTAATGGGTATCCGGTCGAGATGGGTCGTATATTTCGAACTTGAAAGAAGAGAACTTTACGGACTTGACCCGCTCTAACAGGGATGGAGCTTGGACGGGTTGAGGTGGATCGTTCTGCGGGTCTGGGTTCCGGGAATCGGATGGAGACGGGCCGGGCTGATCGTACTTGTGGAGCAGGTTGATGGAAATGGCCCGGTCAAGGAGAGATGGCTCTCGGCCGAGTTGGGGTGTGTTATCTCCGCCGAGTTGGTGGTGGCGCTGGTGGCTCCGGGGCTTGAATTTTGAGGCGACGAAGATGGTGCCTATCACGAGGTTGAGGACGCAAAACAGAATGGCGGGTGTGAACCAGCTGGCCATGGAAGCCCACATGGAGGTGACCATGGTTTCAGGCAGTCCTGGTTCTTCTTTGTTGGACAGAGTTAAGGAAGAAGGGGTGGGAGAAAAGGCTGTGGAGAGAGACAAGGCTGGAGAAGAAAATATCGTTAACGATATGGCCTCAAAATAGTACATATCACTTCCTTCTGCTTTAATAAGAAAACGAAACGAGTCACTGTAGCACGTAAGATACGTGTACAGAAATAAAATTGATAATATCAATTTTGTAAAAAAAAAATTTAAATATCACGTATAAGTATTTACTGTCATATTTGATAAAATGAATCTTAAAATGGAGAAAAACGAGTTAGTCATGCGTATGACAAAATAAGTTAGACGAACATTATCATCATATCAAACTTAAATTTAATTTTAACTGCATTTTTTTAATGAATTTGAAATTGTTAAAACCAGACATGCGTAAAGTTAAAATTAACAACATGATATTTTTGTAATATCAAGCTTGAGCTTTATGTTTTTTGAATGAAGTTTAAATTATGAAAATCAAGCATGTCTTTATAGGTAGTTATTTACCATTTAAGATTTGTATTTTGTGTCATTTAAAAAAAAATTTGGAATGTCACCTGTCACCATTCTAAATAGGTAGTTGGTAACACCAAAGATGTGTTATACCAAAAGTGGTTTTTCATTTATATATAGATATAGATATAGATTTAAATATATTTTATCGATAATAAACTGTCGTCATAAGTTTTAACGTAACAACATAAATGCTGCAAAGGAGAATAATTCATAATATGTTCATACGAACTTATATGATAATAAAGAGCGTGCTAGTAACATGGTATCAAAGATGACGTTTGAATTTTACTTTAATCAATTTATTTATTTTTGGAATAATAGCGATATTATTGATTGAAAATGTTACAATCCTTTAGGATGGAAGGCATTACAACTGGTGGTACCTCTCACATCCAAACTAGAGCCTCAGTTAAAGAATAAGCGAACTTAGCTAATCTATGAGCGGCTTCATTTCCTGACCTTTTGATGTGTTGAAAAGTACACGAGTCGAAGCAGTGGGCAATCCGTTTCACATCATCAATTATTCCTCCTATTGCGGACAAGTTTTCCTCTGATGAATTTAGAGCATTAATGATCAATTTTGCATCCCCCTCCATTTGCACGAAATTGAATCCACAGTCATATCCAAACCTTGCTGCCTCTCCTGCTGCTATAGCTTCAGCATGTTCGGGGTCCGTTACTCCGTAGATCTTTTTGGATAATGCAGCTAAGACGCTCCCTTTCGAATCTCGCACAATGATACCACAGCCCATATTTCTTTCCTTCCCGAAAATTGCAGCATCAAAATTTATCTTAACCCAATTACCACAAGGGGGAGACCAGACTACCTTGTTTGTATTTGGAGGAGGGTTGGTGCGAATGTTTTCCTGCGCGTTACGGAAGTAATCCATGTAATGGGAAACTTCACTATATAGCTCCAGTGCATCCATTTGAGCACCATGGAAAATAGTCATATTTCTATTCTTCCATAGGAACCAACACACTACCACAAAAAGTTCCATCTCATGTATCTTTATTCGAGAGTTTACCTCTTGCCACCACGAAAGAACATTATTTGAGCAATAGGTATCCTCGAACATTGTCTGTGTAAGAAGTCCCCAGACTTGCCTTGCTAAAGAACAATTTCTTAGAATATGGTAAGAGGTTTCCCCTTAAATCCCACAAACAGGACATGTTGTGTCTTGACCTACCTTTCTTTTAACAAGGTTGTCTTGTGTTGGAAGAATGTTCAAACATGCACGCCATCCGAATATCTTGATCTTATTCGGAATATTTAGCTGCCATAGAAACTTCCAAGACGTAGATGCTTTTTCACTTGATTCTGTAGGTGATGCTCCATGCTTAAGTGTCAACTTGCGATCCATGATTAGGCGGTATGCACTTCGCACTGAAAAGTAGCCATTCTTTCCAAAATGCCAAATTTGTTTATCCTTATTTGAGTAAGAGCCAATGGGGAGATTCTGTATCAATTGAGCTTCTTGTGGCCAGAAAATTCTATCTATAAGACCTTTTTTCCACCACTTACTTTGGTGATCTATGAGGGCTGTCACCTTTGTATCCTTAGGCAACGTGTTCACCGGTGTTTGGATCATGAAAGTATAGAGACGAGGGAGTCATTTCTCGTTCCAAATCTGGATTTGCGCGCCATTTTCGACTCTCCATCTAAT
Source organism: Escallonia rubra (assembly GCA_033065855.1). Taxonomy (NCBI): domain Eukaryota; kingdom Viridiplantae; phylum Streptophyta; class Magnoliopsida; order Escalloniales; family Escalloniaceae; genus Escallonia; species Escallonia rubra. The sequence goes on from JAVXUO010000976.1 coordinate 26,175, forward strand.
ACCTGCTTCCAATACCTTTTTTGATGAGAAAATACTTCTCCAAGTGAAAGAAGGCCTGTTACCAAGTTGCGCTTTTAGGAAATCACCCTCCGGGAAATATTTTGCACTTAGCACTCTGAAGAGGAGTGAGTTTTTGTTATTTATTAACCTCCACCCTTGTTTTGCCATCATAGCCATGTTAAAGCCCCGTAAGCATCTGAAGCCCATACCACCTTGTCCCTTTGGTAGACACATTTTGTCCCAACTCAACCAATGCATTTTCTTTTTTCCCCCTTACATGCCCCACCAAAAGTTACTCATCAAACTTTCTAGATCCTTGCATAAATAATCAGGGAGCTTGAAACATCCCATAACATATGTTGGCGTTGCTTGCACAACCGCTTTGATGAGTACCTCTTTACCGGCTTGTGATAGGAATTTTTCTGACCACCCTTGCACCTTATTCCAGACTCTCTCACGTAGAGAATCAAAGACTTCACGTTGAGAATCCACCCTTGCACCTTATTCCAGAATTTTACATTAATCAATTGAGTAGTTACATAGTGCCTCGGAAGACATTTAACGACGATAATAAAGTTTAAGTAACAAAAAATAAAGCTCCAATATTGAATAGTATACTTTCATGAATATATAACTTGCTGATGAAAGAAATGCAAATATACTTTTCTTATAAACTCTTTGCATTCGTCCCAATAAATGTGGCAGAATATCAATAACGGAACCATATGGTGTGCTTTATCAGTTGTTAGTAATTGCAGGCCATTGGCTTCATTTTTTTTTTTTTTTTCTTCTTCTCGTGGCTGACCGAAGTCTTTACCGTTATTCTGCATTCATGTCTTTTCAAAGTGCTTTATGACGAAATGGGTCGACCATTGATCTTATAAGGGTTCATGAGATTGGAAATATATTTTTGCCTCTGTTTAAAATAAAATTATCGCGTTACTATAACGGAAAGGGCATCAATAAGGTACCCGTTTGCTATGAGAACGTATATTTAGAAGTCTTATGAATAGCTCGTGTTGGTTTTTACAAATTGTGTGTACTTTTGTACGACGAGTATTGTTACGTTCGTGTAGATTCATTTTTCCAATTTTTTTTTGATAAAGACGAGAATAACACTGGTAAAGTGATTTTGCAGCGTACACTTTAATTCAATATAAAACTAATAAGACACAAGTACAACGTATAGACCCATTTTTTCATTTTTGATGTGTGCAATAACCAGTAAGTTTTGACGTACTTATACTTTGTTTTAGACTTATCACATTAGTTATGAATTAAAAACTGTTAATCCTTCCTTGTTTTAGAAGAGTTTTGTTTCAACTTTTCCTATTATGATGATCTTTTGAACGCTAGTCCAAAAATTTATTTATTGTTCGAAAAGTATAGGATAAACGAAACGAGAGTAGTTGAAGAGAGTTTATTTCCTTCTAACGAACAAGTGGGTAGGCATTCCTTCCAAGTTTGCAAATAATATACTTTCATCATGTTAATCTTGTCCAACTTTCACTCTAGATGACTTCTCATCTTTTAGCATGTGACAAGTTACCAAAACTCAAGCGCACAAGTCAAGTTTTCTATTTCTTAAACCATACATGTCAAGTAATCAAGTAGAATATCACAGAAAATATAAGGTATACATGCGGAAAGAATTGAACGTAAGTCATTTTAAGTTATTATTTACTTTAAAAACTTAAGTTGTTAGACCATATGATTTAGAAATTTAAGTTGTTAGATATTATGTTCGATAATTTTATTATGGTTAGCAATTTTCTTATAGGGTTAAATACAAAAATATCTCATGTGGTTTACACGTTTTTGCAGGTAACTCATCGTGTTTGTAACTTTTGCAATAATGCATCCTAACCTTAACAAAAACATTACAAACAAGTCTAAAATTGGATGGCCGTTCAAAATCGGACGTAAATTCCGTATGTGATGTGCACATGCCATTTTGGCATGGACAAATCTGTCATTTCATACACTTATCTCCCCTTTCTCTTTCTCTCTCTATGTTTAATATACTTATATTCCTTCTTCCTCTCTCTCCCACTCCCACTCCCACTGCACCATTGTTGTATTCGTCCCGTAGCTTGTTTCGCTCCAACCCTACATTGCGCCACCATCACTCAATTTGTCGCTCCACCACAATCAGATCCATCACAACATCCCCCCCCCCCCCCCCCGATTTCAGGATTTTATGTTAAATTTTGAATATTTAAATCTATTTTTTTTTAAATTACTTTTGTCCTTAAATTTTCCTCTTAGCGCATGGGCATAAGAAGCAACTCAAATTTTTCTTATTGAAAAGTGGGTTATACTTTTGGTTTGTATGACCCAATTTAAATTTAGACTTCAGTTTAACTAAATTATTAAATTAGAGAGTTTTGGGGACGTAATGAGTATTTTAAAATTTTATTGTTATAAGTATATATATCTTTTAAGTGTCTGATAGTTAAGGAATACAAGAAACTTTAGAAGAGCGTCTAAAGAATCCCTAGAAAGAGACTTCTTGGGATTTGGTAAATTACTTTAAGGAATTTTGATCCAATTGGACTGAGAAGATCAAAGCCTTGGATTTAATGTGCAATTAGAGGTAAGGGGTTTATTTTCTGAAATCTAAATTAGCGTTGGACCAATCATCTGTTTAATGTTTTAATCGTTCAATTTTACTGTCGTCACTCTTTGGAAAAAAAAATTGATCTTCCTTTTAGCGTTACTGTCCAACTGGCCGTGCAATTTCGATTGAAAATCGGATTGTTTTGATGTCTAGATTTTCATTTCGGTACTGTGTAGTTGTAATGAATATTTGTGAATGTTTTTTTGCTCGATTTCCGTGCCATTCAGTGGAGCCGCATGCCCTGTTTTGGCTGCCAATCCGTTCACTCTGACTCTGACTGCTACCAAGTACCAACCAACTAACAACATATCTATCCCACCTTGTGAGATCCTTTTCGTGTGGCTGGTGTTGTTTTCGTCACAGCCAAATAGGGTTGAATCATGTTTCAGTTGTTCTTTTGTTCAACAGCGTCCTTTCCTCAATAATTGTTTGATTTTTTTTTTAATAATTGTTTGATTTTTTTTTTAATAATTGTTTGAATTGGGTTTAAATGCTTTAGACCCTTTTTGTTATTACTTTAATATACAAATTGATGTACCTCCAGTTTCCTTCTTTCTTTCCTTGCTCCTTAGACAGGAAGGATCCATCAGGCACATTTCATTACCATTGGCAACGTGTAACTCAGGTGAAAGCTTGCCCCCTTTCATTCTTCATCACACTGTCCCTTTGGGTTGCATTTTTCTCGCAACTTTGATCGATCAATTTTGAATTATACGAACTTCGATTTAGATAATTCTGTTAAACTCGTATTTTTGCCCTCTTCGGTTGCAGTGGCGGAGCACAAGCATGACCGGGGGGGGGGGGGTATGGCACCCCCCTCTCCCCCACCCACTAAATTTTGAGAATTTTTGTCTTTGTTTTAAATATTGAGTAATTATGTTTAAAATATTTTACTAAAATGTCACTATATTATAAATGAATGTATTAGATTTTCAATTTTGTTATGTTTTTACTTTTTGTGCCACTCGCCGTCATAGCTAGTCTTTATCTTCCTCGTTCCTTGATCCATCTTCATTCTTTCAAATTTTAAATCTCCAGATTATAAAGAAATACTAATAGATCAAGATCATTTATTATTTTTTCTTTTTTAGTTTAAATTCTTATAATATGTTATACGTGACTATTGTCATCATACAATTGGTAAGCGCACTAGTAATACATATATACAATAAGAGTTAAGTATCCTTCATGCAAGATTAGTAGTTTGTTATTGACTAATTTTACCAGGTTAAATAAATCACTACGAATAGTGATATTATATGATTATTAGTCAAATTGAACAATTTATTTTGCATTTAACGTATTCAATCGTGACGCGAATTCTTTTATGTTAGTCGTCAATTATTTTTTATGACTTTTTGGCCCCCCTCGGTTGAACTTCCTGGATCCGCCCCTCTTCGGTTGAAGTAATCTTTCAACATTCTTTTTGTTGTTAAATTATTCGAGATACCCGTTTGATTTGCTTAGAAGGTAATTGTTGGCTTTATGTAACCTACAGTGACATCTGACTTGAGTCATCTACTGTAACGCGTATACAGTCATTTCTTATTTACGTAATGGTAACCATACGAGCCATATCACTGTATATATGACCTTTCTATTCTAACTTACTCACATGGATTATAAAGTATGCTAGCTCAGGAAGATGAGCTAGAGATAAAGATGTTATTTTCTGAACCTTATTCCACGTATTAATGATGGGACGTGTGACCTTATTCTGAATGACTCTCTATTGTCCGTCTCTGCACAAGGATATGTTTTTGACATTTTGAAATTTTGTCTTTGTACGAAAATATATTTTGGCATTTTGAAATTCTATCTCATATCCGTTCCGTTAAAGTTCTGTACCTCCGTAATTCCGTTCTCCAGACATTCTTGTATTTCTTTTGGTTGGTTCATTGAGCGACCTTACCTGACATTTGGCTCACTTCCTCATTGTCTTTCCTCTCAGGTGATCAGTAAACGAGTACTGGATTACATGAGTAGCTGTGTGATTGAGGGCTACCAAATTTTATACCATAGTCAGTATTAGCATTTTAGAGATAATGTTTATATTTTATTTTGGAACTCCGTGTTGGAGTAATTTCGAATCATATAATTGCTTTAGGCCGCTATAATATTTATTGATGTGTTTTTTTTACTGATTGGTAGATACTCTGCATAACCAATTTGGAAGACTTTTTGATATTTTGAGATTTCTGCCTTTATCTATTTGAAATTAACGCTCCGAAAAATTCCGGGCGTTACATTTTATGTTTATATGGAGCTCGATCTTAGTTATGGCCATGGTGCAGTGATGATTATGGATAGGGTGATGTTATAGTTCTATACCCGATTTGGTTTTGGTGGTTGATAAATAGTAGTGGGCGGTGGGTGCCGCGGTGATGAGAGAGAACTCGTAGGGCATGTTCCATGTATCGGGGTAAAAGCATGTACATTGGTCCCCGAAGCTTCCTTCACTGGTGGCAACTCCTTCTCCGGACTCCCACCAACCTCCTCCTAACCCGACTGTTCAAAATCCAAAAACAACCCATCACCCATTGCCGCACTATGCCCACTATCGAACACCACCTCAGCTTCAACCTCATCCTACGCCGTCGTGGCCGTCGAGGGCGTCAGAGCCAAAGGCAACTCTGTCGGAGCCACCACCGACGACCCCCTCCATCCAGTATATCATACACTTCACTATCGAAGACCTAGGCAACTTCGTCTCTCTTCAGATCATTCCTCGTGACCCAAAACGACTCTGCTTCTTCCTTTATCTGCGACCACTATTCTTTGATCTTTTTATAGTCTCCAGCAAGATTGCTCAATCTTTCTGGCACTGACCCGGTCTGGTTCACCCCGTGAAGTTTACAGTAAGACGAAACCGAGAGTTCAAATTCATATCTTCTTCTTTTGTGGGTAATTTCGTCTCTCATTAACATTGCCTGTTATTTATTCACCTGGGATGGGTAGATTGTACAGTTTTTCATCACTTGATGGAGTGGGAGAGAGAGTAGGAAGGAGAAGAAACAGAGAAAGTTAAATAGAGACAGAAATGGGAGATGGGGAAAGGAAATGACAGATCCACCCTTGGGCAAAATGGCATGTGCAAAGCACATTCGGACTTAACGTTTGATTTTGAATTGCCATCCAATTTTAGACTCGTTTGCAATGTTTTTATCAAGGTCATGATCTATTATTGTGAAAGTTGCAAGCACGGGGAGCGCCCTAGAGGACAATTTTGTATATAATCATTTCTTATAACGAAAAAGTGAACAGATGTTCACGTTAAGTTCGCAAACGATTCGCTTTCATCGTGTTAATCTAGTCCAACTTATTTCTTTCCACGCTAGATTGCTTTGCTTCATGTGTAGACACAACACGAGAAAAGCACCCCTTAAGAGTAATAAACACAAATCACGTCTCCTTTTCTCAAAAAATAGACCCCGGAATATCCGCCAATATACAAGTTGCCTTGCGGGGATTGCCACAACCGACAAGTTTGATAATTACTTAAGGCCGAAGATGTGAGAAGTTACCAAAACTTAAGCTCACAAGTCAAAGTTCTCTCTCTCTAACCACAAAAGTCAAAGTGATTAAGTAGAAAACCAGAGATAAGATGTAAGGTGGGCACATAATTTGTCCAATGTAAGGCTGTCGTGAGAAAGAGTTTAGGAATTTATGGTCCACCATGCAAGGGTGTCTGTCATGATCAAAGTAACATGTTCAGACCTTTGTGTGCACAGTGACAGACCTTACAGAGCCTTGCCGTTTTCGCAGAACCCCCGAGGTCCCACTGAAGACTCAGACGTTCACCACGATTCAGCCAAAGAAGAAATCTCAGAGAGATTGTTTTTCCGGCCCGATCTGATGCGGGACACCACTCTCGCATGTCGACCGATGTACAAATTCGCGTCGTTTCTTCTAAGACATCATCATTGCGTTTGATGGTCAGAGACGAATTCTTGACGTCTGGTGGTTGAGAAGGTCCGAAATTGCGTCTAAAAAGTTTTAGTTATTAGTCTAGTCGTTTGGAATTGACATTTAAAAGTATAAATTTTAGTCAAATCGGAATCATATTTTGAATTTGGCTTTAATATCTTTTACGTACAATAAATTTAAATTTATTCAAGGTATTTGAATAAAATGGATAAGAGTAAGTTTAGTGGCAAATTACTATTCATGTATTCAAATTAAGATGGGGGATTTAATGTGTATTTATGTATGAGGATATGTTGGTACTTATTTTGATCAAACATGATTTTTTTTTGTGTGTGGATAGTGAAGCGATTTTATTTCACTAATTTTGGGGTACATCATCTTGTACAACAGATGTTACAAAATCAGGTGTCTCTTCCATCCATACGCAAAAGTCATCAATGATTTTAGCGTATTGTGTCAGTCTATGGTTACTTCCCGTGCGCCGTATAAGGCTGAATTCACATCTATGAAAGTTATTACACATCATTTTAACTTCATCAATCATGTTGCCCACTGCCGATGAATCCTCGTGTTCTTGTCGAAGTGTTGAAATTACACCTTGTTGTATCGCCTTCGATGATTGCATCTCAAAATCCACATTCTAGTCCAAAGAGCACTGCTTCGGAAGCTGTCGTTACCTCCGCACATTCAGGTTCCGGTAAACCCATTATTTTATTGAAAAATTTGAGTCGAAATGCCTTCGGTACCTCAAAATACAGATTGCATGGCCTCCTTAAAAAACTGATGCATTAAAGTTAATTTTATAATAATGCACCGGAGGCCCCGCTAGGAAACATGAACCTTATTGCTGTGATTTGAGGGCTTGATTTGTGCGTCTCTGTACTACTTTAGCAAGTTGACAGTGGGGCAGTAAAAGTCCAACGCATCACTTACGTCTTTCCACCGATATTACGTCTTTGTACTACTTTGGAATAACATACACTCATTTATGTTATTCCAAAGGTTCCAGCAAAGCGTCACCAAAACCTCAAACTCCTCCGTATCCACGCTATCTCTTACATCCTTCCACCACCAATAGATATTGTCGTGACACATGACTTCTTTGTACAGATTAGACGAGCAAAGATCCCACACTTGTCGAGCATAACTACGGTGGCGAAGACCATGATACAATGATTCACCTTCTAATCTATCCTTATTGCGGGTACCTTCACCCAAATTATGCTCCTTTTCGAGCAAGCCTCTCTATCCATGACAAGGCGATACGCATTCGCCGAGAACATTCCTTGTTTCGAAAAATGTCAAACTAGTCTATCTTCCTTTTAAAAGCTGCAAAGTGGTATGCCCAGAATCAATTTGGCTTCATTCGGCCATAAAATGAAATGGATGAGGTTTACATTCCATTTCTTGCTTTGGTGATCAATGAGCTCTGAGACATAGGCGTGGGTGGGAGGACTGTCTCTTGCGATTGGACTTTGATAGTGTACAACTGAGGAAGCCATCCATCATTCCAGATTTTGATTTTTTCTCCACTACCGACTCTCCACCTCAGCCCTGCTACTATGATTTTTCAACACTGATTAAATTAGAATCCAAGAGAAAGTGAGGATTCTGAATTTGATCAGTTTGAGCACATTAAAACAAATTTAATCAGTTTATGTTTTGTTGCCAAACACCCAAAACCTGTTAACTAGACAATTCTTGAGTCAATCTCAAACACTATCTATTATGGCCAATCTATAACAATGATTTGTGGAATGGGTAACATATAAATAGTTTGAGAGGGAGTTAGGGATTGATTAAATATTGGTCAAACCTGATTTAATATAGATTAAATCAGGTTTGTGAGTGTTTGGCAAAATAGATTAACAGATTTAATCCATCTCCAAAAGCTAAAAACTGATTTAATCCATAATCCTCAAAAGTGAGGATTATGAAATAATCACTTTTTCCATAATCAGGTTTGACCATGTAATTTATCATCCTATCCCTATATTTTTTACAAAAAGACCTCTCATACCCCTTAATTAATTAGATAATTGCTGGAGTTTATCTCTTCTCTGCTAACCTCTTTTCCATACTAATGTTCGTGATGCTATTTGTGATGCGGTTTCTACTAGATAAATATATTTTTTTTTGCTCAAGATAAATTTTATTTGTAATTTTGGGATGATGTCATACTATAAGCAATAACGTGAGATTGTTTATGTTTTTAATTTAAAATAAAAAGTAACAACTTTTGTAGGACGTGAAAATAGTTATTTTCATAATTTATTTGGACATTATAATTATTTACGAATAAAAGTTATGTTAACGTTACTTGAATATTATAAAAATTGTTTATTGAATGCCCTCTATGGTCATTTTGTCATATTGAATTTGTTGTAAGTACTTTTGATTCAAACACTTTTTATGAACTTAATCTAATTTACAACTACTTTTGCCAAACAGCAAACTGATTCTGATTAAATCAGATTTTGAAAACTGATTAAGATTTAAGCAGAATCTTTTTTTTTAATCAATCCCAAACGGGCTCTGAAGCACTTTCGGTCTCCAACTTTATCTGATACAAAGAAATAATTACATACATGTATGTGTGCATCAGCCCTAATATCACGTCATGTTGAGATTGAAAATTTTGCTTATACCCTTTTAAATTTTAAATGACTTTTAGTGGCACTTGCTAATAAAACTTCAACCTTTCGTGACAAAAGCAAGGTAAGAAAGTTCAAATTTTAAAACTTATCGATTCCCCAGCATATGTATTGGAGTTTTTTTTAAAGTTTATTAACTTTTAATGCTTTAATAAAATGACATGCATGCAAGTAAGTTCAGTGACAAATATGCGAGGATAGGAGACCATAGTTCTCTCTGACCCCCTACGAGATCCGCCCCCGTAAACAGTGACAATCCCAAGTACGTTGTTTTCTTGAGAGTCGATGTATTTATTCACTTGATTGTACCCTTGTTCAAGCATATTGTTAATTTCTTCTTTTGACAAATAATATCTTGGCAAAGACAATTACATATGTATGTGATTGGACACTTAAAAACTAACGTTAGTTGGTGATGAATTTTAATCATTATGTTGAAAGCTGTCCACACAGCAGGCCACATAAATAGATAAATAAATCTACAGATGCATGAAAGGATAACTTACTTAATATAGGCTTACGTGAAGATCATAAAGATTCAAACACATCATATGATGGACTACGTTGTATTGTTTACTGCAACAAATAAAAGGACAACAATATGTAGCTGCACCGTTTTGAAGAATGAAGGGTCAATAAATAAATAAATAAATCTCTCAAAAGTCTCATATCCATCATTCATGGAGTTTTGGTGTTTGATATTGTTGAGACATGTAATTTTTATATCAGACAAATAATAAAAAGTACTTTAATATATAATTAAAATTTGTAGGCCTCTCACGTTATAACCAATTGATTTTGAGTTGAACGCTTTCACATAATATCACAACCGGTCGATCCAGGTTCAACAGACAATTTAGAAATTGATTCATCCATTTCACGTGTTAGACCAACTCAAAATAAGTCTGGCCATACGTGAGAGGACGTGTTGAGATTATATAAATCTCACACTGGTCAAACAGTGAATAACGCTTCAATATATATGTCTTGTATGACTCTCTCCTCGTAACTAATTGATATTGAGTTGAATGCTTTCGATGATCAGTTTTTAAACCTGGTTCGCGTTTCCTTCTTTCAAGCATATTTTTGAAACGGACCCGAGATGTTAACATACTCCCATGTATTCTTATCCCCCATTGTTCCAAGCTTGAAAAGTTTGGACTTTAAGAGTTGGATACAGAATGTATGTAACCAAACATGTGATCCTAAATAAGTAAATGCTCGAGTACTTCTTTGACCAATTGACATCCACAAAAAGAAAGAAGATAAATACCCATAGATTTTCTTCTCATTTTCATTATAGGTTTTTGTTTCTTGTGTTGTCTCATTGGGATTTAGTTTTCGAGTCATCGTTTTAGTTTTCCCATTTTTGTCCGGTATACAATTTTATTTCAAAGACAGTTATCAGAAACACGAATTAAAATAAACGTTAACAGAGCCGTCAAAAACAGAAAAGATAAAAATAGGAAATTTATGGGTAATTATCTGATAAAAAATAAACGTAAATAGAGCCGTCAAAAATAGAAAACAGTGCCTAAACAGAACCTAGATACTAAAACGATGAGTCTTTATCGCTTTATTCCAAAATTTTGTTTTACTTTCCTCTAATTTTTTTTATTTTTTTTGCTTCTAGAGTCATGTTCACATCATATTGGTGTCATGTTTGGCATAATGATTTAGTGCCAGAGTTTGTGAATAACCCAGATTTCCATCTATGTTTTCATGGAGCCACACTTGCACGCTTTCCTCTCCACAAGCTTTCACCAGAAAATGACAATGGGAGGGTTGGTAGCCATTAGGTAATTGGAGACTGGGATAGTAGGCCAACGCTGTGTGTGTGTGTGTGTGTATATATATATATATATATATATATATGGGACTATGGTCCACATGTTTCTCCAAGTCTTCAACTGCAAATTTGCAATGTTGATAAGGTCTACTTGTGTGTAGGGAGCTGATTCATAACCAACGCTAAATTTTTTGTTATTTATATAGCGCATCTCATCCACTTACATGGCAGATAAAACTGTTGAGATGCGATGTAGATATACATATGTATAAGGTTAATAAGAGAAACATATACCATGATCAAGAACATTATTCTAATAAACAAACAAGAAGCAGGGACGTCCCGAGTGATACGAAGAAAAACAAACTAGGGGAACAAGACGTAATCCTAGTAAAACACTAAAATGTCTGAAGCGGGATGGCAACCCAATCCTGTAGGATGAGAGAACGCAGAGTAAAAAGCCATAGATCTTAAGTACAATAAATATCACCGATGAAAGATCCAGTTAAGCACCAGTCCGATTCAAGTAAAGGAACAGAACCCTGATCAAACCACTCCTACTGTATAATATCACCTGATCGAGAAGCAAAATAAGACAAAAATGAATTTAAGTGTTTAGCATAAATACTACAATCATAATATGTCAAGGAAATGACGATCCGAGGGATGGATAATGGTTGTCAAGTTGAGCGAGACCAAAATTGCATGTAATGATGTGAGTAGCTGTCATAACATGAATTACCTAGTATGACCTTGGCTAGTGGCCGGTCACGGAGTGGAGGTGAACTTGTCTCTCTGAAGGGACTCAAGTGGCCAACTTGAGCGAATCAGAGGCAAACCATCATGTCTCGTTTAACGGATTACACAAGACGTTTAGATTTCGTTTGACAATTTTTTTTTTTTGGATTTTCAGCTTTTAAGGAGCAGTTTAATTTTTTTTTTTATAAAAACAAGTGGATGTTTGATAACCTTTTTTTTTTTTTGGTGTTTGGTAACTATTTTTATTTTGACTTTTTTTTGGTGGTTTGCGGTTGCGGTGGTGGGGCGTAGCAGTGGTCGACGGTGGTGGTGGTGGCCGGAGGTGGGAGGGTGGTGGTGGTGGTCTAAAAAAAAAAAAACCAAAAGTGAAAAAAAAAATCAGTTTTTGGTAATTTTTTTTTTCTTTTCAGTTTAAAAACTTATTTTTTAAATTGGAGAAACACATTTTTTTTTCAAATATACAAAACTGACAAAAAAGAAAAAAAAAACCGCGTCAAACGTGGCCTTAGTAAACGAATCGGATCTTTGGGCAACACACACAGGGTCGTTTGACCACTAAAGACTTCTTTTTTCGCTCTAAATTTATACGGTTTGTGAAATTGTTTAGTAACAAGCACATATGAATATGATCCATGCCGGTGGGCGGTCAGAGATCGAAGGTGAACTCATCTCCACGTAGTGTCTTTAGTGACCAACTTGAGCGAATCTGAGGCGAACCATCACGTGTTTTGCTTTGCGGATTACTCGGGACGTTTACTAACCGAATCGGATCTCCGGAGGTATGCTGAGGTTCATTTGACCACCGACTACTTCTTTTTGTCGCTAGAAAATTTTGTACGGTTGATCACATTTTTTAGTAACAAATACGTCCATCACGAAGTTGTAACATGTAAGAAGCCTTCAACGACCAATTTGCATGCCCATAAGTGGCCTCTGACCCACTAATTACTAAAGTGGGCTTCAATACCCAACCCACCAAACTTTTTGTAAATGGGCCAACTCTTTATAGGCCCTTTTGGGCCTCTGACCCACTAGTTACTAAAGTGGGCTTCAATACCCAACCCACTAGATTTCTTGTAAGTGGGCCAACTATTTATAGGCCCATATGGCTCAGGATTTAGCCCGCTTCACTAACCCGCTCCCGCCCTCGCTTTCTCTCTCACACACAGGCACACAGACACACAGACGAAAATGGCACCTCCGAGAATCCTACTATGTGGGGAAGTTAATGGCCGCCTCAATCAGCTCGTTAAACGCGTCCAGTCGGTATTCATCTCTTTACCTGTACAGCACATCTTGTTAGGGTTTATTTTGAACACTTGCAAATCTGATTTCACTTCCATGTGTTTAGGTCAACAAATCGGCTGGTCCATTCGACGCACTATTATGCCTGGGCCAGTTCTTCCCGGATTCTCCTGACCGGCTCGACGAGTTCACGGACTTCATAGAAGGCCAGTCCAAAATCCCCGTGCCGACCTATTTTATCGGCGATTACGGCATTGGTGCACCGAAGGTCCTATCGGCCGCGGCAAAGGATTTGGCTAATTTAGGGTTCAAAATGGACGGGCTGAAGATTTGTGAGAACTTGTATTGGCTGAGAGGCAGTGGCAAGTTTAAACTCAACGGTATCACGTCTTAAAACCACTTGACTTTGTTGTAATTCGCTTGAATTTCATATACCTAATGTAGTTTTGTTAAAATTTGCGATAGTTTGTATCAAAAACTAGGCAAATGGTCAGTTGAAAGAGTAGGAAATGGTTGTGTGGTACTTCATTGCTGTTTGTTTAGCTGGTGGCGGTTCAGTGATTAGAAGGGAGTTACATCTTCAGGGGATCAAAGGAATGAGAAATGTATTACGATACATTGATTGGCAGTGGCAAGTTTAAACTCAATGGTATCATGTCTTAAGACTTTTTTGAGTTAGTTGGATGTAGTTCCATTGGAATTTGTGATAATCTGTATTGGAATGTTAGGTGAATGAACGGTTGAAGGGTAGGAAATGGTTGTTTGGTACTGCTTTGTTGTTTGTCATAGTTTTGGTGATTAATACGCAGTGCCGTATTTAGGGGATCGCACAATTGATAAATATTTCTAGGGCTTAATAAAAGTAAGTCAAGTTTGAAGTCAATGGTATCGTGTCTTAAAGCCTTTTTAAATTCAATGTAATTCACTTAAATCATGTATCTGAAATATTGTTTTGTTAAAGTTCACGACAATTTCTATGGGATTCTTTGGCAAATTGACAGTTGCAAGAGTAGGAAATTGTTGTGTACGACTGCGTTATTGTTTGTTACAGTCTTAGCTGGCGGTTTAGTTAGACTTAGATGGACAGTCAGAATAGTAGAAAATGGCTGTACAGTACAGTTGGTACTGCATTGTTGTTCGTTATAGATTTAGTTGGCGGTTTAGTGATTAATTCGTTACAGTTTTAGATATTGGATATAGTTTCGTTAGAATCTGCAACAATTTGTATTGAAATATTAGGCAAGTGGACAGTTGAAAGAGTAGAAAATGGGTGTGCCCTACTGCGTTGTTGTTTGTTAAAGTTTTAGCTGGCGGTTTAGTGATTGAAACATAGTTACATGTCAAGGGGATTGGAGAAATGAGAAATGTGCTAGGATTTTGAAAAGACAGAGGAAAAGAAAGAGGTTTTGTAATTTAATCTCAGAAACTATATCGACAGTTATATAGGCTTCAGTTGACTTTGCTGAGGGCTTCCAGACTATATGTGAGTTGGATTGGAAGACTTGTGTGGAGGTGTTGGGGGAGGAAGTACTTCTCTTTGGAGGGACCACATATTTCCTAATTGCTAGAAGTTGTGTGTGGCCTGCTTAAAGTGGCTTTAATGAATGCCGTAGCGTTCTGATTGTTCAGAGTTTGACAAGAAGTGATTGTGGCTCGGCATAGGCTCATTATCTCCATGCTAGATTTGTCATGCTGTAAGTAATTACGTGCTTATCTCAATTTGACAATTTCTAACTCGAAGAGAATTGTTCTAGGAGTTTTCAATGGGCGAAATTTCAGAGTAGAATAGCTTTTCGCATTGTATAACTGGTACCATCCATGAGAGCAGCATATGCTTGGTAATAGCTCCACTCCTCTGAATCATTGAATTTATAATCTTGCTTTTAGTATTACAATGTTTTTGTGTAGTTTTATGGCATGTAAATAAATATATTTCAAAAGAGAAATAGACTTATTTCAAAAAAGAATGTATAACTTGGATGTTGTTGCGTCGGGATTCATGTTGTTATAGTTCTTGTTTACATGTGTTGCTGATTACTGTACTCATATCTAGGTTTATCTGTGGCATACTTATCTGGTAGGCAATTAGCAAGTGGGCAACTTTATGGGTCGTACAGTCAAGATGATGTCGATGCACTGCGGGCAATAGCTGAGGAACCTGAGATAGTTGACATATTCCTTACATATCCTTCTTATTTGTTACAACATCTCTCTCTCTGTGTGTGTGTGTCTAAATTCTGCCGGGCAAGATGCCTAATACACACATATATGTACACACACACACACACACATATTTACGTATATATATCTCTGTTGATTGGTGCCTCCTTTTTGTATTTCCTTTGTTTGTTTCCTTGACTATATACCACTAATGAGTGGCCAGATGGGGTCCTGAATAGAACTCCAACATCCGAGGTTCCTCCAGGAATTTCAGAATCATCTGGTACTGATTCCACCATATCAGAATTAGTAGCAGAAATCAAGCCTCGGTAAGTAATTATAGTAGATAGCAGCGAATGTTTGTGAAATTTGTTTCTGAACGTTTATTGCATCCCACTTTGAGTTTGTGATTGTGGTAAGTTCATAACCGCAGTTAGAGATGGTTGTGAAGCAACCTGGTGTCCACCTAACTTATGTCTGGAGCAGCTGAATTTGTCTCATCTGGTTGGGTAGTTAAGAATCTTCGTCACCGTGTGACAGATGGAAGTGCCTCTTGCTAGCTTATGCCTCGGACTACCTTAAGTTCCTTGGGGGCATGGTTTCTCAGCTGCTATATGGCTTGGCTGCGGACTATTAGATCTTGGTTCTGTCTGCATCCACCCTTGCTGTCGGCGCAATAATCTGCGGCCATTTGCCTCTAATCAATACTGACTTTTTGTGCTGATTGCCCCAGGCTGCAATCATGCCTTATTATGGTGATTCTTTCTCTCTCTTTCTGACCGTAAAAATCATTTCAAGCACGTCCAGTTGATATCCCATTACTCATGTTCAACCTCCTTATTAAAGGGATGGATCTGGCAACAAACTTTGAACAATTTGTTATTGATTCCCTAATCTGGACCCAACCCAGAAAGTACACCGTTTTTTAGTTGTTTTGGGTAATAGTAGTACCATATCATTCGCTAATCAGAGTGAAGTGTTAGCAGACTACTTAACTAAATGAATCTATTGGTGGACTGGCTGCACTAATTTCCATACTGTAGTAATCGTAAAAAGGTGATAAAGATGCAAGAGGCTAGTTTAACTTATTTTGCAAAAGAAGTATTTGGTAGCCTGAAACAACATCCAGCTGCCATTTTGTTCCTCCAATATGGATACAATTATGAGTTTCTCCAATTGTTTCTCTTTTTAATGGTAGGTATCACGTCGCAGGAACTAAGGGCATATTCTATGCTCGTGAACCATATGCCAATGTTGATGCTGTACATGTAACCCGTTTCTTAGGTCTAGCTCCGGTTGGAAATACAGACAAACAGGTATACTTCTCATTTTTGACATATTTTTTAACCTTCACTAGTGCTCTTACTGATAGTTTGAGGATTTTGTTTTTGGCTATCTTTATAATTTGAAGAAAATTTTGTTGTATGTCTATTGCTGCTAGAGTTTATCGGGTTTCTTTCGGTAGACATTACCTGTACATCTGATCCTGCTTCTGCTTTCAGAAATTTATCCATGCAATTTCTCCTACTCCAGCATCTACCATGTCTGCTGCTGAGATAGCTGTAAAACCATCAAATGCTACATCATCTCCATATACTATTATCGAGAAAACTGCTCATAATGAAGGAACAGGAAAGAGGCCTAGTGATATTTCTGACTCACAGTATTGGCGATATGATGTTACCCAAAAACGGAAAAAACTTGGAGAAGGTGATGGGGAGAAACTGTGTTTCAAATATGTATCTTCTGGGTCTTGTCCACGAGGGGAGAAATGTCACTTTCGGCATGATGTTGACGCAAGGGAACAATCAATGAGAGGTGTATGTTTTGATTTTATGAACAAAGGAAAATGTGAACGAGGCCCGGATTGCACCTTTAAGCACAGCTTACAGGAAGAAGGTGAAACGAGGAGACCTGGATCCAGCAGAGCAAACGCTACCAGGTCTTTTGTTCTATTCATTCTTTTTATTTCTTTGATATGTGTACTGTGGCAACTTGACCTAATACTTAAGGAGTACCTCCAACCTCCAAAACTTGGGACGGATATGGGATAATCAAAGCGGGGATGGGCATGATTTGTTTGACAGGTGTAGTATCAGAAGTTTGCCCAAGCCCTCCTCCCAGCACACATCATGGGGCATGTGTGGGATGGCTGAAGATGGACATGAAGTAAAACTTAATTTGGTTTGGCTGACAGACTACGACAACTACTTAACTGCTCCACCTAGCCTTGTTAGGCGGCCTTGTACTTGCCGCAAACTTGCGGTGCACAGTTTTTAATGGATCAAAATACTAGACTAGGAACCTACAACCAAGTGTCATGGACCCAAGGACATTCTCACTCAGATTGGACTGGTTAAACCTAAATAAGGTCCTAAGGCCCTTTTACCAGTAGATCCCCCAGTTTTGGGCGATGTTAAGGTTGGTGCAAAGCCCAGTGCATTCTAGGCCCGTTGTGTGGTCTAATGCCTATATCCCCTTGTGAACCCCTGCACTAGCCGTCCACAGAATGAGCCCGTGATAGCTACCACGCAATCCCTTGCGCCCCTCGCACGGGGGATGAAACAACTCCTTTGAGTCCCGACTTACACTAGCAACCTGCATTTTACAGTGATTCTTTTTGACTTTCTCACATATCTTCTGGCGCTCACCATCAAAGAGGTTACAAATGAACTGCCTATTAACCCCGTCTATCTAACATTCTAGTACAAAACTGGGTGAGGCTCCGATAACACTTGTCATGGACGCAGGGACATTCTCACACACGTACGGCTGGCTATACCTAAATGAGGTCCCTAGGCCCTTTTCAGTATTGTTCCCCCCAGTAACGTTAGGGTTGGTGCAAAGCCCAGTGCAGTATGCTGTGGCATTACACGCCAGGCCCGTTGTATTGTACAACGCCTATATCTCCATCCGCACTCCTGCGTAAGGTGCTCATAGAATGAGTCTTTGACACAAGGCTGGAAGTACCAATGGGGGACACTAGCTTGACATCCTTCAATTCTAATCCATGAAGCAACGTGCATTTATTGCGGTTATGATTTACAGCACCCCCCTTACTAGATATTTAGATCAAGAGGATTCTCCCGTTTCTGCGTTCAAATCTAGTCACTGAAGCTATTGCCAATGAATGAATTCCATTGGCAGTGGATGTGTCAGCTCATACGATGTGATAAAATATGACAGTTCATATTGAAACAAATTTTGAAGTTGGAATCTGCAGTGCTCCCTGGTAAATTTGATGCCCCGTCCTGTTCTATTTTGGGAATTGAATGCATGTATATCTGTAGTCAGGATTTTATAAGGAATATACCACCTAAAGTTGTACCTAATTCTTTTCGTAATGCTTTTTTGTTATTCTCTCATTTCTGATCATCACTGACTATAATGGTTTCCCGAGTTTCAGGTCAAACGAATGCTGGTTTTGTCTGTCAAGTCCTAATGTGGAGTCACATCTAATTACCAGTATAGGAGAACATTGCTACTGTGCACTTGCTAAAGGACCACTGGTTCAAGATCATGTGCTCATATTACCTGTTGAACATTTGCCCAATACCCTTTCTTCTCCACCGGAATGCGAAGCAGAGTTAGTTAGATTTCAAGACAGTCTCAAAGTGTATTTTAAGAACCAAGAAAAAGAAGTTGTTTTCTTTGAGTGGGTTTCTGTTCGAGGAACTCATGCTAATCTTCAGGTAAAATGAATTCGTGATCTAGTCCATTTGTTCTCAATTGTTCCTAATTTTGTGAAGCAGACTTCTCATAGTTTTTCTGTCATCTAGTTTTTTCCCCTTCAAAAAATGACCTTAATGCTGGCCATTAGATACCATAACTCATACTCTACTTTATGATATTATCGTTTCTTCTTGGCGGACTAGATGCCATTTCATTGGTGCTACTCATTTTATATGTAATTCTTCTATTTCGAAATCTACTAATGTTTGATCAATTTGAGCTGTTATGCTGATTCCTGCTATCCTACTTCGTTGCAGGCTATCCCTATTCCATCATCCAGAGCATCAGTTGTTCAGGATATCTTTAATCTAGCTGCTGAAAAGTTGGGATTCAAATTTATGGCATTGAAAAGTAAGCTTCTTCTGGTATCTATGTCTTGGTAACTTTTGTCCCTTCTAACACTCTTATGCATTCTGTATTGAATTTATGTGGCAGCTGATAATCCCTTTCACTACATGGAACCTCTTGTACCTATCTATATCAAAAAGTACTGAATTGATTTTTCTGTCTAGAAACCAAAGCTCTTGCTTCACTCCGGCCCCATCTCCACCCCACACAAGGTGGTGTGGAATTTGGCTACCCCTGTTGCTAGTCTATTGTATTCTTTGTTTGGCTATCCTACAGTCATCGATCCATCATATCATATCTAGATCAAGTTAGTTTCCTGCGGGATGGTGGAGTAGGTAGTAGGACTCCCATTTCCATGGCTTGGGGTAGAAATGCAGCATCATTGAGTATTGAGCATGATGATGAGTGTTAAGCATGACTTCCATGATGATTAGTATTGAGCATGGAAGGATTCAATGCTTTTCATCTAGCGTCAAATGGAGCCACATAGGTGGACAGAGATGATTTACATTTTGCGAGGATTGGGGTGTGTTGGATTTATATGATTGGTAGTAATCAAAAAGCGCCGAAGTGGAGCGACGCGTTTGGGCTTCCCACTGCCTACGCACCCGTGTGGTTTCCAAACACAAAAAGAAAGAGTAAATGACAAAAAGAAAGAGCCAAACGGGTGCCTGACGAAAAAAAGTAGTTGATAGTTAGAAAGGTGTGCATTTTTAGGGGAACAATGAGTTTATTTTTGGTATTTTTTATTATTTTACTGGACTTTGGGGAAGATTATTATATTACACCACCTCAGCATTTTTGGCTCAGCCAGACTGCCTAGGCAACCGGCATTGGTTATGTGCTGGTGTTGCGAGGGAATCTGTTCGCTAGCCTCTAGGTGTGCTTGTGCAGGATATGGGGGAGCTGGGGAATTTTTAGTCTTCATGTTGACGCATGGACAACAGAAGGGTGTTGAGGCGTGATGATGAGATCGTGAATAGCTGTGTAGCTGGGAAGCCATTTCGTAGGATTGGAGCTTGGCCTGTTTATATGAACCTTGGATATTTTTTTCTGTTGAATCCGTTTACCTATCCTGCTATCTGAGTAAAAATAAAGCAAAAGTCAAGAGCAGTAGTAGACCTTGTTTGCAGGAACCTGCGAAAAATAAGACCCAACCCAATAAAATAATTGGGTTGGGGGAAGAGAGGGGGTTTGTGGGGGCGGGAGGGGGGGGGGGGGGGGAGGGAAGATATAAGCTCCAAACCATTCCTGTTTGATATAGAGGTAAGTTTGCTAATATTTATGATTGTGTCTGTTAGCTTTCCTCATGCTTCTCTGTTTAGTTTTTCTTCAGTTTCGATTGGCTTGGGAAGAAAATCACTGTTGCTTTCTTGTCATTCCTAGTGAAAATATTATATTCTTTTTGGTTGCAGGGGATAGTAGTTCTGAAGCAAGAAAATCGTTGCGGTTGGATTTTGATAGGAAATGCAGTTTGTTTTATGTGGAACTTCCTGGGGGTACAATACTATCACTTACTGTTGGTGAAAATGAGAAATTCCCCGTCCAATTCGGTCGTGAGGTGAGATAATATTTGGCAGGTATAATGTTGTTGTTTCTTTTGTTTGTTGAGAATATTCTATGATGTTTAGTTTTCAAAAACGTAGAGATGGCTGAATTTTTCTGTTACCTGATGAGGAAATATGCTGAACCCTGTGAAATTATATAGGCATGGTTCACATGTTGCTGGATGAGGAAATATGCTTATTTATGGCACACTGTAATTCTCAGAAAAGTCTTTTGAATTAGTTAAGTGGACTTTTGTATTAAATTTGATGGGATCACTCGACTAGCACGCAATGAGGGAAGGCACAATGGTAAGGTTGCTCGATGGCGGCTGGGCTCCCCTATAGTTTCCCAATTTATGCGGAGCTGTAGGTGTTGCCATGCTTTTGGTATTTAGCATGGTCAAAATTGTCTTGTTCAGAAGGCAAAACATGCTTTCTTTTGTTGGATTTAGTGTATCTCTGAACTTTCTTAATTGAAAGCCTGCGGAAACAGATATAGAATACTTGTCGTTCTTCAATGGTTGGTTATGCGTGATGTTATTTATGGTTTATCTGGATGGGGGGTGTCAGTTTTTTGCGCTAGTTACTAGCATGCCAAATAGTTCTTAGATTGAAGTTTTTGTGCATTACGTAAGGAGCATCTGACCGAGCAGCTTATGATCTGCTGGTAGTAATATCTGGAATCACTTTGCGATTACTACATCTTACTATATGGTACATTCTGCAATTTGCAGGTTTTGGCGGGCTTGCTGAACATGGCAGATAGGGCTGATTGGAGGAATTGCAAGCTTAGCAAAGAAGAAGAAATAAAGATGGCTGAAAGATTCAAGAACCGTTTTGAAGAATATGACCCAAATCGCTGATCCTCACAGTAGTTTGTATGGATAGAAACCTGTAGAGGCCAATCATGCCATCTTTCACCTGGCGGTCCCAGTTGATCCTTGACAATCTGCTGACTTTATCATCCTCGTGTCTATTGGCTGTTGGAAAGAAGGTATCTTCCTTCATACCAATGCAACTTCGATCCCCTCGTTGCTTGTTGCTTGTCTGACCATTTGCTCTGTATCCACATCTTTTGTTGGTCGAGTTCTGTATTCACGTTACACTTTTTTGGTACCTTCGTAGAAAAACTTACTTCGGACAAAGTTATATAGCCAGCTTGAGCATAAGGTATCTTGGGCAGCTGTATTTCTACTCGCTCCAAGTGTTCCCTTTCAGATTATTCGTACTTTGGTGCATCAGTTATCATCAGTTAACACATACTTTTCATTTGCCCTGGTACGGTTTTGTAATGCTAAAAAAATTACTATGATAAATATAGATTGCTCCGCTGAGATTGTAAGAATGATAGGTTGCTCCGTTGTGACAAGGAGGTCATGAGTTGGGGAGGCAAAAACATCTTTCTAGCAGGGGTAAAGGTCACAATTGGTGGGTGGTCTCGTAAATTAGGTCACCCCCGTAGAAAGAATAATGTAGAGGTTTGTATAAAGTAAATTGTAGCTATATAATTCTATTGCGGCATTTTATGAGTTTTTGTTTTTTGGTAATAAGAGAATTACATTGATAGAGATAAAATTACAAGAAACAAAGTTTTCAGCTTTATGGCTTTACAGAACCAGTCCGAGCATAAGAAAGCGTCAGAATAAAAACAGTCATCAGTAGCAAAAGGATTAGAAAGAGATAATACCCATTAGGGACTCTACAAAAGACTCCATCATATCTGAAGGTCCTCACCTGCGCAGGATGTCACTTACCCAATCTTGGTAGACGGGTATGCGAGCTTGACAGGCAAAACGAGCTAAAGATCGTGCTTCCGT
The DNA here is from genome assembly GCA_033065855.1 of Escallonia rubra. Taxonomy (NCBI): domain Eukaryota; kingdom Viridiplantae; phylum Streptophyta; class Magnoliopsida; order Escalloniales; family Escalloniaceae; genus Escallonia; species Escallonia rubra. Next base: position 48,773 of record JAVXUO010000976.1, read on the forward strand.
TAGGACGTGTGGGTTGACCCTATGGATACTGTACTGATGGAATTGAGTCAAAAGATGACAAAAGTCATGAAAAATAGGTGCCATCGTATCCAGTACGTCGTCAGATCCCGACATTTGATGTAAGAGGAAGTGAGATGCAGTTAGTACATGAATATGTAAGAATTTCTGTTTCAACTCCCATTGCGATGTAAGAAGCAGACAATGTGACAAAACAGTATAATGATCAGACGAACTAAAAGAAAAAGCTGCCATTCCACCTCGCTTATTATTTGTGTAGCAAACTAAACCAAAGCCAGCCCGAAGTTTCCGTTGGTCAAAACAGGCATGGATGATCATGTTAATTGATGCTGATTCTAAGCAAAGACAGGGTATCTGACTAGAATGCAAAGATATTGACCCAGAGGGCGTATGGGAACGACTAATAATAGTATCTGGAGAGCAGTTCGGTTGCAGCAATTGTCTAGGTGAGGAGGGTAATTTGTGAGAGTATTGTGAAATGTTATATGTTAGCTGACAGGGTATCTGACTAGAATGCAAAGATATTGACCCAGAGGGCGTATGGGAACGACTAATAATAGTATCTGGAGAGCAGTTCGGTTGCAGCAATTGTCTAGGTGAGGAGGGTAATTTGTGAGAGTATTGTGAAATGTTATATGTTAGCTGACAAATTTGGCGTAACACAACGATGGGTTGGAATGGAATTTGCCGGAACACAAAATTATTTCGATGATTCCAGATAGTCCAGATAGTGGTAAAAATATATATAATAGTGCACCATGAATAGGGGGATGAAGCGGGTGGGTTGAGCCAAGCAATGAGCCATTCTTTAAATGATCCTTCCACATCAGTGGCCTTGATACCAAGAGGTAGACCAAACCAAATAGGTCGGACCATGGGGCATTTAAGGAAGGCATGATTTGAATCCTCGAGAAGAGTGTGACAAAGGGGACAAAGGTTGGAAGGAATGATTTGGCGTTGAAAGAGATTGGTGGTTAGGGGTAAGTGGTCCCATAAGATCAAGTAAATAAACTTCTGCGGTAGGTTGAGGTGCCAAATATTCCGCCACGCATGGTTAGGATAAGCCGGAGATTTGGAGGGTGGTTTGGGTTGTTGCGTAAGGGTGTAGTCCATACGGTGGTACAACATACGGTAGGCATATTATGAGTTGAACACTACATTTCCCTTGTGAACAAGGGAACTAGTCACCATTGAACCCCCCTAATGTTCATCACTAGTACATAGTCAGCTTCATTTCGGGACCAAATGGCTGTGGCCACATAAAGGTCATTGACATGTTATATTATGATTTATGTCATTAAAGTTCCTTCAGGGTCAGGTTAGGAAGGAGCCAAGTAGATGTGTACGTGTAGGGTTGAATTATTCCAAGGAACTTCCCTGTTCGACCTAACAAAGGGGAAACCGAAAAAGGGAGGAAATATTGCACGTGGTTGTTCGAAGGCGACGCTTCTAATTTTCTCGAAGCTTCACTAACACGAGCGTATATTTTTACACTTTATATGTTTTTTTTATACCCTCTCATTTTGTTGATAAAAAGTGTATTAACCACAGATGGCAATGGTCTTGTGATTTCGATCTCCTTGTTCACTTTACCAAATATTACAATTGAGTGACCCATCATTAAGCAATACAAGGTAGGAGGAGCTAATTTTTTTTTTTTTGATATTTAGGAGGAGCTAAATGGCCGTCTACATTTATATAATTTTTTTTTAAAGGTGAAAACTGCAATTGTAAATGGTCCTGTCGGTATGAGGATTCGAACTCGGGACATCGAGGTTACACCTCAAGGTCCTTTGCCATCTCCACCACCCCTTGGGGTTATCTATATAATTTGTTAAGTACACAGTCAGAGAGTTTCCATACAGCAGAGTATAGAAGTACTTTCATACTCATTATGCCCTGACCACGTTAGAAAGTGATGATCTTGACTCCTGAGAAAACAATTGACAAAAGGGAAAAAAAAAATTGAGGACAAAACAAAATCCCAACGCAGCAGATCAAACGCATTGCTCATATCTAATTTCACGCCTGCTGAATTGTAATTTAGGTTTTATTATAACTTGAATTGTATTTTCACTTTATAAAGCGTTTTCATGTCCTCATTTCTTGCTAAAAAGTGTTTTTGAGACAAATATCAATTTTTTTTAGCAAAGAATAAGGTTTAGACAAGTACATAAAAGTAAGGCTGAAATAAACCAAACTTTAATATCTTACAATAAAATCACATAATAACAAAATCTCAAAATCCTTTGTTTTTTTTGTTGTTTTAATATGAATTTCAAAGATATTAAATGGTCAAGTTATCCTGACTATTATACCTGCGGGAAGAGATGAGATATGATAACTTGACCCCTCAAATTGACGGTTACCGGTAGATTGTGTGATAATTGACTAATTGCTTGGCCATTATTTAGTTTCGTGAAAGTCCCATCAATTTCAAAATGTGGATTGGGGGGCCCTCTTCCGCTTTGCCTTTTAAAGTTGAAAAATAAAATATGTTGTTGTTGGTCCAAATATGTAAAAAAAGATAGATGAAAGTTTAGGATTTAGTGACTTCAAAGTGACGCTATTGCTAATATCTCTCAAGCTCCGTCACCGAGCATGTGATTGAAAGAGATGTTACAAAGTTGTTCCGACTGACTGATGTGTCTAATAACGTCAAAAAATAACATCAAGAGGGCCATATCGATGATTCCCTATTTCTCTCTCTTCTTTTCTGTCCTATCTATTATGACAGGTACAAATACAGATGCAGTACATGAATAAGGTAACTACGTGGAGGATCGCAAGTAGATCACTCTAACCTGCAACATAGGTAACCAGACGAAGAAATTCTCACCATTTTAAAAGAAATAAAAATTCAACAAAAATCACCATTTTCTTCACAGGCAACGAGTTTTCGGTTCTTCCAGCAAACCAAAAGGTCATACCAAAATCGATACGCTAGCTCGCCTCCACCAAGTTCATCTCGCTGTCACCACCGAAGTCGCTAAGTACATCGAAAACAAATCGTTGTTAGTCCATAGAGACTAAAATTAGGGTACAGTAAGTCAGTCCCATAGAATATTACATCTTAATCTAAAGGTTAAAAAAGGGTACAAAATAAGAGGGTGAGGTGTCAAATGCCATGTGGGTCTCTCTCTCTCTCTCTCTCTCTCACACACACACACACACACACACACACACACCGACAGCTGAAAACCAGAAAGTAAAAGTAGTCAAGCAGCCTAATTAAAGTAATCCAAGAATTTCAACCCCAAGTTGGTTCATTCCAACCAGTTGAAATTCCTCCTTAATTTTCTTTTACCCACCAATTCTTTTTAAGGAGAATCTCCACTCACATGGTCACAGTCAAGGATTGTATATACATGTAGATGTCTTCGTACTACAATAGTAGATTGAGATTCTAGAATAAGAGGAATACAGGTCCTAAATATGTCTATATTTTGAATTGTTGTATTCTCTGCTAATTTTATTTTATAGTTTAAAAAAGTATACATCGTGCACGAAATATGACACATTAAAGCTTCTGCGAAACGTGTTTAGTCCACGGAAACAAATTTTTTGTTTAGCTCTTGATTTAAGTGGACAACAAAGATTTGAAAAAACTTTTCGAGCTTGACCCTGATGGTAATTTTTTGTCTCACATTCACGACTTCTTGAATAAATTATGGGAGTGTCGCATACCGTTTGTTTGACGAGAGATTAATACTTGTACTGATTTACTAGCCAAGACTAGCGAATCAACGAATACATTGCACATCCTCCAGAGTTCCTATTGTCAGATCTCCACTTGGATTCAGAATGCCGCCATCGTTGCCATAGAAGAGCTACTTATTTTCCTAAATTTTATTTCTTTTGTACTAAAAAAAATAAGGAAACTTTCCATCCGAAAAGAAATAAAAAAAAAGAAAAGATTTTCACCGTTAATGTATTCTCTAGAGTTCAGCCTGAACATGATTCCAATTTAACATAACCAATTTCATAATTACATTGAAATTAATGCAGCTGACCAAAATAACACATTGTACTCTCTCTCTCTCTCTCTCTCACTCTCACACACACACACACACACACACACACTGAGACAAACACACAGTAAGAACAAATAAAACTGCCATATAAAAAATTAAAAATCCATCTCTGTTAACTTTTGTTTCTTTTGTTTTTAGTTTTATGAATGTAAGTGTTAAGTGCTTGTTTTTTCTGTTATTAGGTGGTCAGCTTTTAATTAAATCTCTTTAATTACTCACACATGGCCAGTAGAAACGGTTGTCTGTAACATGCCTGCCAATCTCAATTCCCTGCAACTTTCAGAGCTTAAACTCAGGGACTCTGATTGTTTTTCCCTCTTTCCACCAAACCCCATTTTTGTGCTTTTCAAGAAACTCCCTCTCTTCATTGCTTCCCTCTCACTTTTGGTGGGTAACCTTTACTCTGACCCCAGGTGCCCAAACACCCCCTTCACCCCCCAACTTTTCTTCTTGCTTCAAGCTTTCATTTTTAATTTTTTTTTGGTGGACTAGTATATTGAATATAAGGGAGGTTTGGGATTGGAAGTCTATGGGATGGGTATGGTGCAAGTTATCTGTTTGGTGTCGAAATTGTGTGCCATTTCAAGTTTCTTTGCTCTCCAAGGATCTGCAGGTAATTCTTTTGATTCTCACTGTTCTATTGAGTTGGGTTCATGCAAGAATGAACCCATTTCGTTATTCCGTCAAATTTGAAGTGGGTTCAGTGAATTCTACTGTTTGTCGAGCAGTTTGGAGATCTGGGGTGGTAATCTTGCCCTGCCATTATTGGCTTTTTGTGACCAGTAGTGAAGATAATTTTCATATATACACACTGTATTGTAGAAGACTTGCTAAAATGATTCATAGCATTTTTGGGGTGTGATAGAGCCAAAATAGACATCCTCTTTTTTGGTGTGATATTGATATTCAGTAGTCTGCATGTCAATAATTTGAGCATGTTTTGAATTTGTATTCTGCAGTTTTCGTTTATCATTAATGTTTGGAACCTGTTGGTTTTGAATGCATAGACGATTGCAGTACTATTTCATATGAATCTACTTATAGGTTTTCTTAGAGGAGTTGTCCCCTATATTCACTAATTATGTTTGAGATTTCACTTACCCTGCAAACTTGAGCACACTGGCAAGAGGATTCAAATGTCAAGTGTTTATCTGGTTGATTTATAGTTCCTCAAGTGATGAAGATCCTTCGTGCCATAGGGCCCTAGAAATGAGCATTAGAAACATCAATATCTCCATTCTACATCTTCCTTTCTTATCTAATTTGAAAAGGAGTTGGCATCTTAAATCTACCTCAAAAACTTCATTTTGTCCCCCCACCCACCCCCCTGGGCGCAAAAATTATATTCAATTACAATAGTAGTAAAATATCTGTAAGGCTTGCCAACCATTGAACCAAACTAAAGTAACAGGCAGCAGGGTCAAAGAGTTTCAGCAGCACATGCCAGCAGTAATAGCAGCCTAAATCGACATGTAAAAAAGAGACCAGAACAATCAACAAGGAATAAAGCCAATCACATCCCAAAGCACTCTTTTAGGTAGCCCCCAAGTTATGCATGTGCTCCAATTGTCTTAAGTACCATACATAACCTGGCTGACACCGACTCTGCGTACAGCTCGTCAAGATTGTTGTTTTGACTACTCACATCGCCCAACTTTTTATAGATCCAAATGTAGGGTCCTAACTAGGAATTCTGTTCCAGACCACTTTATTAGATTCGTGACGGCCCTAATTCTCCAGATAGTAATAGAAAGTTGTACAACATCAGCTAGTTATATAAGCACAAGCCTTTTTCTTGAAGCCATGAATTGTAACCGGAAGGTTTCGCGATCACAAATGAATGTGGAGGCATGTCTTTTTCCTTTTGGGATGGGAGTTAAGCTGTTGAATGTTAGAGAAGGGTCATCATTTCTCGATTCATTCAAGTTCGCTTGATTGATTCGGCTACTCTTGGTAGGAACCTACAAGTGGGGTCCACTTATTGGGATTTTGGAACAACAGTATTTGTTATTCTCTTTGCTAGTAATATTCCATCATGCTCTCAGCCTTCGGCTCAGTCTCTACCATCCCCAAGTATTATGAGCAAGGACTTTTCTCCAAAGCCATGAGCTGTAGCTTGATAGTTTCTACATCCCAGATGAATGTTCTTTTTTGTTGGGCATGGGGCAGTTAAGCTACTGAATGTCATAGAAGGGTTAACTAACACATCATGGTCTTATTGATTTCGTCAGTCCTCTCGTTTATGTTATGACCTCTATGTTTACCTGTAGGATACACCATATCCCCATCATCAGAAGCCTCTTCTGCCATTCCTCCTATTGTTGGACAAACACCCAGCTACGTCACTCATGGGAAGCAATCAAGAAGCAACGCACCCAGTCCAGCATTTCAGCCAAATGGTAATACTGTATGTTCTTGGATATAAAGCTGTGACTAGCATTGCTATATTCAACTTAGCTTTTACGGTTTGATATTTCAGGGTCAATTATTCATCCTCCAGGTGTATCTTCACCACTCAAGCCTGCCCCAGTACCCCAAACACTTACAGGTCTTGCGCCATCCTTGTCACCAAATACTCATACCATCTTGCCACCACATAGTTCAGATGCTTCCCCAATAATTTCTCGAGGCAATTTACCATCCTTGCCACCAAGTGTTCCTCACAGAGAGCGGCCGCATAAAAAGGGTCCTGTCTTGGTGCCAGAATCTCCAGGTATATGTCTAACTACGACATTAGTGTGGGCATCGCAGTATTGGGTGTTAAAGGTGGTCTTTTATTTGAAGTTGCAGTACCAGTTGTATCAGCTTCGAGGAAATCACCAGAAACTCCTCCAGCAGTGCTGCCACTTGTGCCAGGAGCCATGCCACCAAGTTCTCATAAAAGCAAAGTACCGACTATTAGAGCTCCTCTCTCTGCGCCAATTGCTTCAGGTACCTGATAGAAAGGCAGTTCTATCTTTGCAAAATTATTAGAATTTCAATAGAGATTGGTTGTGAAATATAACAGCTCTCTTTGTTTCAAAATGCAGTACAAATTGCACCGGCACCAAGGGAGATACTGCACAGTCCACGAGCATCTCAACCAGTCATGCCTAAATTACCACCATCTATATTGCCTGGTGCGCTTTGTTACATCATTGGGGTGCAAATTTTCTTCGAAAACTCCAGTTTAAGATTCTATTGAGATTCATCAAATGTTTCTATGATGCAGTGCCAGTTGCATCACCTCCGAGCAACTTGCCAAGAAAGTCACAGCCCGTCCACCCTCTGCCGGGATTATCTCCATCTAATTTACCAGGTGACCTAAATCATTATGTTTCTCATTTGATGAATTATGTAAAGAGTTTCTTGCTCCCTGGTTTTACTGAAGCTAAATTCGCAATCTATATGGCAAAATTTGTCTGCATGTTTTGCGTTTTACAACCCTTGTTAGGATAACTACAAAGGTATGAAACAGCTATTTATGTAACTTGACTTCCATTATCTTAAAGAGATATCTAAATTTTTGAACTTGGATTAAGGCTATAAGGAAGTACCCCGACCAAACAATGAAGATTGCTTTAGATAGAGAAGGCCGAGTTAGAGTTGTAACCAGCACCCTTCTATATACTTAAGAAAATGAACAAAAGTAAATAGGCATTTGTAAGCATGCTTGATAGAAGCCAGCCACGTTTTTCTTCTTCAACAACCCACCTTCGTCGCACCCGCACCCCAATCCCAGTCTGTCAGTAGCTCTTAGAATTGTACCTGTTTTTAGCCGTTCCAGGATTACCACTACATGTATTTACTCCTGTGGAGATTTGTTTATTGTGATTGTCTACCACATTATAGCTCCATGACATAACAATGTTAATTTGATTCGCCCCCTTTGATTCTACAGAACCTAATCTCTCTCCTGTATCAACTCCTCCTTCCAGCATTAGTTGGAAGAGAGATGGCATGCCAGCTGCTGCACCTTCAAATAGAAGCACAAAACACGTTTTACCTCTGGCCACTTCCCCCATGAAAGGTCTGTGAAAAACTTTGTATTTTAGTCATGTCTTGTCAGCTATAACTGAAAATTCTATCAGTATAATTGAGAAGTTCTCTTCGTGTTGTAGCTCCTTCTACACCCAAAGACGCGAGGCACTCAAACAATGCTTCTCCTCCTCTTTCAAATATGAAGTCTCCTCCGGTTACAAGCTCTTCCCCCGCATCTTTACCTTCAGCCTCATTTAATAGGCATGGGCATACAAGGAAAAATAACACTAGTCCTCCTCCATTATCTTATCCAGTTCCTCCTCCGGCTTCAAGTAAACAAGGTTCTACATTTTACAAGAGAATATTTCAACATATTGGCCTATTTTATTTCAGTAGTTCAAAGTTAATGCATTATTTATGATGAGTATAACAACGTTTCCATTTTCTCTCCTTTTTGGCTTTTCGTCTGTAAAGGTCCATCTGGCCCTCAAGGCCCTTTATTCCCTCCTACACCAAACCCAGTGAGTAAGCCACTACCAAATCCAGGCACGTTAAGTCTTATAAAATTATTTTGACAAATGTAACTTCAGTTTTTCGTCCCTGTTAAAATAGTTTTTCAATCTCGAGCTTGATTCCTGCAGGTCCTTCCATCCCGACTTCTGGTTCCCCTTTTCCTGCAGTGAACCGTCTTTCACCTGCACCTTCACCATCTCCAACATCCCAAAATGGACACGCTAAAGGTAAGCCATACTTATAAGGTTTTTTTTTATGTAACTTAGTTTTTCTGTGTAATGGTGAATCCTTCTTAGTATTTACTGGATATTGATCTTATCTTTGGTCATCTTTGCGTTTAGAAGTACCTTTTCTTTCCCCTAGAACCGGGTCTTCACCAAGGAATCCAAAGATGCCTCCCTTGCCACCTATTCAAGCACTACCGCCTCCTCCTCCTAACGATGGTATATTTACAACTGCCTCCCTCACTGTCTGCTTTTATTTTTCATCTCTCACTACCATATTTAAAACTTGACTCGATATGCAGATTGTACGTCAGTAGCATGCGTGGACCCACTAACAAATACTCCTCCTGGTTTACCATGTGCTTGTGTCTGGCCCATGCAAGTTGGGCTGCGCCTAAGTGTAGCATTGTATACCTTCTTTCCTTTGGTCTCAGAGCTGGCCACAGAAATTGCTATTGGGGTATTTATGAAGCAAAGTCAAGTTCGAATAATGGGAGCAAATGCGGCAAGTCAGGATCCTGAAAAAACTATTGTCCTTATAGACTTGGTTCCCCTTGGTGAAAAGTATGATAACACTACAGCTTATCTAACGTACCAGAGATTCTGGCACAAACAAGTGGCTATAAAAGCTTCATTCTTTGGTGATTATGAAGTATTATATGTGCGGTATCCAGGTATTTATTGATCATATCATTGCTGGATCCATTTTATGTTAATAGTTTGTTGTTGGGAATGTTTGTTGAAACCCTTATTCTAATAGGTCTTCCCCCATCTCCACCTTCGGCACCTTCAAGCATTGGTGAACCATATTCTGGACACGACAATAATGGAAGGACCATAAAGCCCCTAGGGGTTGATGTGAGGAGGCGGCAGCATAATGATAGGCCTAATGGTAGCATTATTGCAATAATTGTTGTATCAGCCTCCGTAGCTGTGATTTTATGCTGCGCAGTGGCATGGGTTTTGCTCTTCAAATGTAGAAATCCTGTCTGCCAACCGGATGCAGTGCCGCCGATGAAGCTACCTTCCCTCGCAAAATCATCAGGTAAAAACAGTTTTGAAAGTAAAAAATGGTCTACCTGAATGTCCAAAGCTAAAAGAAGATATATATTGCAGGGATTGCTGCGTCCACAATTGGAAGTGGACCAAGTTCTACTTCACTATCTTTTGTATCTAGCATGGCAGCTTATACTGGTTCTGCAAAGACATTCAGTTCAAGTGACATAGAGAGGGCAACTGATAACTTCAATGCTTCAAGAATCCTTGGTGAAGGTGGGTTTGGTCGTGTTTATAGCGGTGTGCTCGAAGATGGAACAAAAGTGGCTGTCAAGGTACTCAAGAGACATGACCAACAAGGTGGTCGTGAGTTCTTGGCTGAAGTTGAGATGCTTAGCCGCCTGCATCACAGAAACTTGGTCAAGTTGATTGGTATATGCACGGAGGACCGTAGTCGCTGCTTAGTCTATGAACTCATTCCAAATGGAAGTGTGGAATCTCATCTACATGGTATTGATTTCATACTAGTGAACTTTTTTGTCCTCTTCTAGTATGATTCTTTGCAGAGTGGCTATGCTTTATGAACTGTTTACATTATCCCAGGAGTCGAAAAGGAAACATCTCTGCTTGACTGGGGTTCGCGGATGAAGATTGCACTGGGTGCAGCTCGGGGTCTAGCTTATCTACATGAAGATTCAAGTCCACGCGTCATACATAGAGACTTCAAGTCTAGCAACATCTTATTGGAAGATGATTTCACGCCAAAGGTGTCTGATTTTGGTTTGGCTCGAACTGCATTAGATGAGGAAAGCAGGCACATCTCAACACGTGTCATGGGAACTTTTGGGTATTATATCTCTCTTTTCTTTTGACCTGACTATAAGCAAAATTTGAGCCTCAGACTAGTCTGCAAAGCGGCAACCCACCATTTTACAACCCAGGTGTGGTCTGCCAAGCTCAACGCATTTATCTTCTAAGCAAGCACCATCAAACAAAGTACAGATTTGTAAATAGGAAGGTTCATATACAGGGCTGGAGTTGGTAGATACTTAAGTTGGAAGGAGCCTTAAATATTACATATTTGGAGGAGACTTCTGAGGAGAAGCAAAAAAATAGAAAATGAAGATATCCATATGTTGAAACGGGAGTAGATTGAGATACTAAACAAAAAGGGTCTGGCAAAAAGGATTCTAGTAATATATCTGCTACAGAAGAAAATATAGAAAATATGATGAGCGCAAATGCATGGTTGAATTATTTTGAGTAATTAGGCGGGTTGATGCATTTTAATCCCTTTGGGTTGGACCAGTGACATAGCATCTCAAGCCGCACAGGTGTAAGATCAAATAAAGGAGAGAGGAGGATGCTTATTTTCTTAATCCATCGTGTAAGCACAATACTTCAAGAAAATCCATCTTAGCCCCAAATATATAGCTTATCTGTAGTATTCTGAAAAGATGCAGTCTCCTATTGTTCTCCTCTTTATTATCTATATCTTTCCTTTCTATATTTTTCATATGGAGATTTCTGCTTTTTTCTTGTTGCATCATGTATTTGTTTTTTATTCAGGTACGTGGCTCCGGAGTATGCAATGACCGGGCATCTTCTTGTGAAGAGTGATGTTTACAGCTATGGAGTAGTCCTTCTTGAGCTCCTAACAGGAAGAAAACCAGTGGACATGTCTCAGCCGCCTGGTGAAGAGAACCTTGTTTCATGGGCCCGTCCACTGCTCACAAGTAAAGAAGGTTTAGAATCAATTATAGACCAATGTCTTGGGCCGGATTTCCCTTTTGATAGTATTGCTAAAGTAGCAGCTATTGCTTCGATGTGTGTTCAACCGGAGGTCTCACATCGACCTTTTATGGGCGAGGTTGTCCAGGCCTTGAAACTAGTATGCAATGAGTGTGAAGAAGCGAAAGACTTGGGATCTAGAACTTGTAGTCAAGAAAATCTGTCCACAGATTTTGATCCTAGGATCAGTACTAATTCAAGCCGTTTACCTGATCCCTTGTTACAGAACCGGTCCCCACTTTCTGATTATGATTCTGCACTTGATGTTGAGAGGGGGCTTTCAGTATCGGAGGTATTTAGTGGATCGAATACATATGGGAAGCTAGAATCTGGTTCATTTAGAAGGCACTCGAGTTCGGGTTCTTTAAGAACTGGGAGGGGGGTGCAGCTCTGGGACAGGATGAGGAGATTGTCAGGTGGCAGTGTGAGCGAGCACGGGGTATTAAACAGGTTATGGCATGGATCCCGTTGATCTATTGGAGTTCCTTGAATTTTAGTGAATAATTATCTCCTGCAACTATTGCGATTACTTTGGTGCCAATAGAGTGGAAACAAGAATTACTTGAGTGCTGGTGAAGAATTGTGCAGATGTGACCGTTCAACGTGGAGGCTTCTTTGAATTGATTGCAAATTCTTCACCAAACTGAGCCTGAATAGCCGTCGAGACGTGGTCCTGGGAGAGTTTTGATGAATGCTTTTAGCATCTAAACTTGATTGATATCGATGAGTCCCTGCATGAGTTGTATAATGATGTGCTCTTACTCAGATGGAGGCATCGGGATTCATTTTTTGCTGGTGATGGATTGTACAGAAACACTGTATTTTGTATTTTTGAGGAATCCATTGCTATGGGCAGTAAATACACATGTATATATAGTGCTGGCAAGCAGTGAATAAGTATCCTGAGAATCCAAATACCAAAGTTGAGGATTCTCTTCAACCATGTGTACACACTCAAAATCCAGTAAAATCACTGAGATTTAGTGAAAATGGTCTTGTAGATACTTATCTTTGAGAGGTGGAAAATAGCATTTCTTCAAATACATTGCTAGCTATGTGAGTGCTGGTTGAAAAAGAAAAAGAAGAGAAGGGCTAGCATGAAAGAGAAGAGCTTGTCAAGTTAGCCAAGGATACTGCCTGAAACCAACGAATTAAGAGGGGCTCTACACATAAATCTGGGCTTCAATCAAAACCCATTAATTGGCTAGATCAGGCAAGTCATCCTTGGCTACCAAACAAGACTCTTACCTTCATGGAAGCCCTACCTTCCTCTATATTCATGAGCTTGTGGCAATGCTATTGCTAATGCTAAAGCTAAAGCTAAAATCTCTATATATAGAACCAAAGACTACTAGTCAGATCTCAGATTCTAGTTGCCACAAAATTCTGTGTGCCACCACCCCACTCCAAGCCTCATTTTGCCTCATCCAAGCCCCGAATATATTCTTTTTCATTTGCTAGAACCTAAAAAGTGTGTTTACACATAACTTAAAAGCCCTTTTTATGGACAGAATTTTGAAGGAGAGGAATTGTTCTTGCTGGCATCAATCTGGCACTGGTCACTTGCACGCTGACCAGGCAACTCGCGTTGAATTCTGTTCATCTGACCTTTATCCCCGTCATATGATACATTAGTCATCTCTTAGTCCGTCGCGCAATAACTTGAGCTTGACTTACATAATGAGGATATCTATGTCTTTACCTTAACCTTCCAAATCTCTACTGTAGGCGAAAATTTATAGGTATCTTGATACAAGGCGAAAAGACTTTACCAATTAAGCTAATTGACGTTTTCAAATAATACATGATTGCCTTTTAGATATTTACAACAAAAATGGAAATGAAGAACAAACATGGCCCAAGTTTCTCCGACTCTATTAGTCTCGTGGGCTACCCCAGGCAACTTTGTCATCTACCCTTTCAACTTTTCAACTTTCAAGATTTCATCCTTGTGCAAGTGGATTTATGATCGTAGTGGTTGAATCAACCCATTTGACATGCTTCGCATAAGGGGGCAACTTGTTGTTCTGATTGACATCATAGAGACCCACCGAAACTGCATCCTCTTCACAATCAAGTGATGACTATTTCCTGGTTTTTGCTATGTTGATTAAGTTTTCATTTTTGTTTCGAGTACTTGTTTTTCTCCAAAATCTTCATGATTCAGCAAATGATTTTCTCTCACTAAACTTAGCTTGATATAAGCTATTGATACTATATCATAATAAGTTGGCTAACGTAACTTTGCTATTAGAATCTTTTTTCCAGATTTAGACGGGCGTCATGCTTGATTTGGGCGTATATTATTTGAAGCAAGATTGTATGCAGTATCTCTTCAACCGGGATTGCTTCTCATTTTGTGCGGTGTTAATTTAGCTGCTCATTTTGTGGAAGAACAAGCTTGATCACGAGAATAGCTAAATGATAAACTAGTCGAAAGCTCATCTATTTTGCAGCCTGAAGCATTAGTATCGAAGTTACTATATACAAGAGGAAAACTAGAATGTGAAGTGATCAGCAACGTAGATAAGTAGTCATCATAAAATGGCACCAAGTATTCTGTTAAAAGCAAGTACACATATGTTTTAGCCACTATCTAGCAGTTGCATATAGAAATGACGAGAGAATCGTAACACTGATAACTAAAATCTGAAGAATACACACACCAAAAAGTTGTTTCGATATAACTGACAACTGTGTTGGTATAACGGACTTGAATTGGCATCATGACTCAAAATTAAGACTAGTAAACTGAACTCAAATTCTTAACATTACGAAGTGAAGTACTTTAATTGGAATCGCGATCGTGGCAAGAGAGTACAAACACTGATTTTTTCCGAATATAACAAGTGAGAGAGATTTAGTGAGGGATGTTAAAATCGCCACTAATCCAATTCTTTTACCCAACCTATAAAATCATTAAGTTTTTTTTTTTTTTTTATGGTCATAAAATCATTAAGTTTTGTTCGTAAGAAAATGTGACTAATTAGACATGGTCAACGAGTCAACTGGTCAAATTCTAAGATGGACGGCCAAGGATACACAGTCCACACATTACCCATGCACCGGCAAAACACCAAATCCTTAGCATTTCATATATAAAGCTTTTCTAACTTTTACCATTAGAGTGAAACTGAGCTGCAGATCCATTTTTCAGTGTTCCAAAATTATGGTACCAAAACCTTCTTCTCCGTCTCTATGGTTTTGACTGATTTTTCCTACATGCTCAAGATTCCAATATCATAATCTGGTTTTTTTCTTGGGTTTTTTCTGTTTTGGTAACAGGCACAGTCAGCAAAGCCCATCTCGAGCCCAATCCCAGTCGAGCTTTACCCCAGCCTGGCCGTGGTCATGATCACCGCCGGCCTTGGCGTGACGGCCGCCTTCTTCATGTGAGTCGATTCGGCCCAGATACCCGTTTTCGTAATCTTACATGATTCTGTGCCCTAGTTTCAGTTTTGGTGAATCAAATTTTGTAAGTGGGTAGTTAATCTGAGATTTGTGATGGTAAATTGGCTGTTTGGTCTAGGACACACTTTTGTAGTTTCGCGTAATTGTCAATTCTCTGCCATAATTTCAATTTGGTGAATTAAGATTTTGTGCCATTGGTGTAATTCGAGATTTTTATGATGGTGAATCATGTGATTAATGTCATGTAAGCCATTTGGTCTTGGACCCATTTTCGTGATTTCTCGCGAAATGCGATAAATGCCCCGATTGTTGCGCTAATTCCAATTTGGTGAGTCAAATGTTATGTGATTTATACGTACATTGGTGTGATTTGCATTTTATTATGGTGCATCATGTCACTAGTCCCATTGATCTTACACCGATTTCCGTATTCTCACATATTCTTATCAAATTGCGGTGTTAAATGCCCGATCCAGTGCCCTAGTTCCAGTTTGTTGAATCAAGTTTTGTACAATATTTTTCATCTATTGTACATCAGTGTAATTAGATATTTATGATGGTGAATCATGTAACTGATATTAGGCAAGCTGTTTGGTCTTAAATTAATTTTTGTAGTTATGCAAATTGTTACCTAAATGCAGCGTTGAATGCCCGCTTTTTTGTGCTCTAATCTCAATTAGGTGAACTAAGTGTTGTGTGATATATGTGACTCGTTGGTGCATTGGCGTAAATTGGAGATTTGCTCTGATTCTTATTGCACCTTCTCGCCTGATAGATAGGGGGTACATTCGAATTTTTATTTTTTCATTTTTTGGGGTTTAATTTAAGTGCCATCCCGATAATGAGACGCTTTGGAATGTATTTGACTCGAGTAATATGGTCCCTTTCTGTCGCTGCAATTTCCGTTGTACCTAGTCCCTGTTGGAATTTGTACGATCTGTAGTGCAAGAATGTATCCCACCGAGGTAGGATTAGTTGTGCCTTTGCTAGCGGCTTTGAGCTTCTGGGAGAGTTGGTCGCCACTGTTCTGCATGAATGTGGCTTTGAGAGGAAGTGTGTATGAGGATGGAGTAAAGTTCTTGGTTTAGATATCTACTTTATATGGAGTATTGCTTTCTAGGAGATTGCTTGTGCGTTGCTTGGCTTGATTTACTGACGAACATGTTCCTTCTCCCGCCCTTTCTCTTTGGCAAAAACGTGGGATGAGCAGCTGCTACAACTGACTCAAAGATTGACTTTGTTTTAGTTTGTCAATGTGGGGCCGAGTTGCAGAATCTAACTTTCTGCTATTCGCCTTATGGCATTCTGATAATCTGCCCCCTCATGCTGTAGTGCTTTCAACTAAAATGACCTTACTAGTGCAGGTAATTGTTTGCTTGGAGCCCAGCCAAATTGTCTCGAGTAACCTCTTATGCTGTTCTGCTTATGGGTGTTGTCTTTTTTATCAAAAAATCTACATCAATGCTGCTACTATTGATTTATCCTTCTAATGGGGACAATGAATGTATCTAGTTTGCATGATTCGTTTGGTAGGAATATGAAGTTCAAAATGCATATCCTTTGACTGCTATATAGATGACATGATTTTCCATCCCCCCCCCCCCCCCCCTTTTTGAGTTCATACAATTCGGTATTTTAAACATGTTCTTATTCTGCTGGGTCCACTCGAGATCTTATCGGTGTGTTTGTAAAATTTTATACAATTCTCATGACTTACGTGGTCCCAAGTTTTTTATTAAACAATGGATCTGGCCACAGATAATTTGACCATTCGCCAATGTTTGGTCATGTGTTCTTGTTGGATCTATCTAAGCAGCTTATATAACCAGTTGCACTTAAGTGAATAATAAAAAACCCTTGTGACTAGGGGTGCGGATCTAGAAAACTTCAATGGGGATTTACCTCACCCTTTACCCCATTTAAGAAGGCTTTGTGCCTCATTTTAACCTTTAGCTTGTAACTTGGCAACAAATTCAAGACAACTTGCTTTGAAAAGTTGCTACCTATAGGTTGGAATGTTGGATAATAAGTTGATGCTAGAACTTAGATCTTTTTCTGAGGGATTTGTTTGTCAAATAATTTATTGGAGGTCAAGTAAATATTTTACGTTTCTTTTGCAAACTGATAGTTGCCTCTGCTATGTCATTAGTGAACTTCTAGTCTCCGCAAGAAAATCTGTAAACACAAATTGGCACGTTGCTTTTATTCTGTACATGAGCCATGAATTTTTTAGAGGAAATTGCATCATACTCATTCATGTGAAATGGGAATGAAATTTGGACCACACATGGCTTTGTTTTCTGATGTCAGTTAAATCTTTTTCAGCTACGAAGCAACCTCTTCTAGAAAGAGCCGCAGTCTTGGTATGGAGCTCACCACCGGGGCAGTGGCATCTGTCTTCTTGGTATGTCTGCAGTTCATACTATTCAGTCGTTACATGTTAGTCTGTCTCTGGTTTTCAGTATTGAACTACGTGGTGCAGGGTTTTGGATCCTTGTTTTTACTGCTAGCTTCGGGTGTTTATGTTTGATTGCCGGAGGTTGACTGGGACACAATTCAGCTAAATAGGAGGATGAGTTCAACATGATGGCTTTCTTCACCGAATCTGTAATTTCACATACAACCTTTATCTAAGGGTGTCGCACTCCAGTTTTTTGATATCGCCATATGTGGATTCAAGGAATATCGTATAACTAGTGTGTTTTTGAATGACAATTTTGTTTCCTTGACTAGCAACCTACAGATTTGCCACACTCTGGCCGAGAGTGGCGTGGGACTATTATTTCCCTTATAATTTGGCTTGGTTGTTTCAAACAAGCATGTACGAGGAACTCAAAGGTGGGTCAAAGGGTCAAAGCTATAGTTTTTGGAGATGAGAGCTAGCGATGTGTTGTTTAATATCGTTGCGATAAGGCTATACCATATTGGCTAACGACAACGCTCCTGTTCTTGCATCCGCTTTTGATCAGTGCTCTTACTTATAAGTACATGTCGTTTTTTCTTTACTCTGGTTCCCACTCGACGAATTGGTGACATAGATGGTGCAGACAATCGTTCTTAAGCCAAAAAAATTGAATCGATAATAACTTAAATACATATGTGATACCTCTTTGAGCCAAAATATATATAGATGTATATTAGTTAATCCCACGATTGATATATAATCGTTCTGAATCAATCCAAAGGTCACGTATTGTCAACGATAACACCAATTCATGACTAATACAAAGGTTTAAAACAGGGATTTTGCAGAGATATTCTCTCGGTCAAGACGGTTGCTAGAATTTTGAAGAAAACCTGCAATGACTACGAGTCGTAAATCGTTGTTACTGCTAGTCTGCTACTAATACTCGGTACTAACTCTTTCGGAAGGTGATTCTGCCTTGCCGTGGGGGAGGGTTCTGCCTTGCCGTGGGGGAGGGTTTGCATCATCGCATGTTCCTATCATCAGGTTCGTGGTTGTTTAATTTCATTGACCATAATGTACAAGTTTGCAAAGGCCTTAAAAGAGGTATAAGTCAGTAGGAACTTGGCAATTTACGTATAATAATAGTTGTGAGACCTCTTTTCTTTTGGTGCTTTAAGAGTGGTATATGAGCACAAAATTTTCATTTCTAGTGATCGAGCGGTAGGTGCCGCGAGAATTTGCTTCCAAGCCTTCTGAAAAGGCAATAGGTGGAGGGTCGAGGAGCGCAAGACCACGAGTTTCACTTTTGCTTGATTAGGCCAACTTGTGGGAGCACACATTAGACTCCTGCCAGATAAACATAAATCTGTTTTCTCATTCCCTTTCAATCAGGTTTCTTGTTCCCATCTAGATTCACGAAGGAGATGTCTGAAACGGCCTCCCTAGGTCGAAACCCATGATAACAACTTTACTGATAAACAAAAAGATTCTTCTTTGATAAGCAAAGAACATGAATATAAATGCTACACGCTCCCCTAATATAGAACCAACTAAACACTCCACATTAATGGAGGCAAAAAGCAAGTCATGTGTGGAAGGCAAAACCAAATGGAGACTAAGAAAGCAGTACTCCTTTCTAGCATAACTACCATCTGCAAGAATGAGAGTTCCTGCATTAACCCCTCTGTAGCTGAAACTTTCCAAGGCACAGTTGCATCACTAGTACTCCAACTAAAATGACTAATCAATCTTCACGGAAGAGTAAATCTTCCGAACAAACCAGAAGCAAGCATAGAAGCCGATCGTCCCCGTCAGGACGAAAAACGCGTATGATCCGATTACCATGTACCCAAAGTAGAGGACACCAGATACCAGCTTTGTGATTTCCAGCTTGGTGAAGTAGTAGGCAGAGTACAAGAACAGGTACAAAGCAGAAGAGCCAGCAGTTAAGTAAGCGCGCCACCACCAGCGGTAGTCTTCACTGCACAGATGGAAGTAGCAGAGGACGATTGTTATCTCGGCACAGGTAACAAGAAGAATGATGAAGACGATGAAAAGGAAGCCGAAAATGTAGTAGAACTGGTTGAGCCATATCGATGTCAAGATGAAGAAAAGCTCGATAAAGACCGCGCCAAATGGAAGAACGCCTCCGACGAGGATAGAGATTATTGGGTTCATGTGCCGCGGCTGAGGGGGAATTGGACGAGGGATTTTGTTTGTTTTGATCGGGTCTTCGATGGGTGGCCTTCTGAAGCCTAAGAAACTGCCTAGAAAAACCAGCGGGACGGATACACAAAACCATAAGAGCACAAGGCCAAACATTGTACCAAAAGGCACTGCTCCAGAAGATTTCTCCCCCCAAATCAGAGCGTTAAGGATGAAGAAGACCGAAAAGAGAAGAGCGGGGAACATTAAGGCTGTTCTGAAGGCTATTATTTTGAAATCCGTGCCTTTGAACATCTTGTACAGTCGCGCTGAAGAGTAGCCAGCGAATAGTCCCATGGACATGTACAAGAAAACCATGGCTGTCATTAGACTGCCGCGGTTGGAAGGCGAAAGAAAGCCTAACAACGCGAATATCATCGTGACGAGGGTCATCCCGAAGACTTGGACTCCGGTGCCGGCATAGACGCACAGTAGAGTGGTGTTGCTTGGTGGCCTGAAGACATCCCCATGCACCAGTTTCCAGCCACTTTCTTCCTGCACTTCATCTTGGGAGTCCAGCTGGTTATAAACGGCAATGTCTCTGTAAAGCGTTCTCATCATGACCATAGCCACCATTGCGGACAAGAAAAGCATGATTATCAGAGAGTTCATGATGGAGAACCAGTGGATCTGATTGTCCTTCATGTAAAGGTATATGTCCCACCGCGAAGCCCACCTGATATCACTGGACTGCCAAAGAGGACATGCATGGATAAGAAACTGAATCACCAAGGAAAGAGAAGTACGAGGGTAAGAGTCGAGACATACCTTGAATGAAACATCATATGTGAAGACAGCCTCTTCGTCTACGTTGATCTCTTGTGGAGCAGTGTTAGGGACTATAGTTGGGGTGCCTGGCTTGCATGTAGACAACTTGGGGTTCTTGTCATCCCACTCCTTGTACTCATGCTTCATACTGTTTGCAATAGCCAACAAAAGACTTGAAATTGTTAAAGAGAAGATTAATTGAGAGGCAAGATGTAAGATGATTTTCACACATAATATGGGCGACTGATGGATTCGAAATCAGTCCAATTCATAACATCTTCCATCAACAGATGACAGAATTGCACAACTCTTCTGCTTCTGACGACCTTGAGTCCTAAATTTTTCATCAACGAAACCCAAAAACGATGCTGATCATAAAGGGTGGGACTGGGCATTGAAACATTCACTTGTCTTGCTTCCCACTTGTAACCAAGGATGGTGTTAAGCAATCATATGCAAGTAGTCCTAATTAAGCCATTAGTTGTGACCTTAGAGATCAATTGTAGACCTGTTGCTATGTTCGGATCAGCGGAAATGGAGTATAAATAGTATCAACAGTTCCCTTATCATGCTAATCTACCAAGCTGAACAGGCAGTAGTTTTCGATTCAAAGACTGAAAAATAGTATCGCTGAAAGGATTGTTAGTCGCCAAAAGTGACAGCAGGAGGAATAATGAAGCACGGCGAGAGCTAAGAGATTTAAAGAGAGCTGTAAACAACCTCTGTGGAATAACCTCAAAGCCAACAATGCGAGCAGAGTCAGTCTCGGGATCCTCATGGTACATAACACTGAAATGCAGGTGGTTGTTGATAAAATACTTCATGTCCTTGCTCTGTGATAGTCAGTTGTAGCAACGTAAATAAAGAAGCTAAAATGATAAGCATCATAAGCAAATTCCATAAGAAACTAACCACAGGATGTATCCCTTTGAACCCAACTCGAAATCCACGTTCATAGACAATCCGTTGGCTTCCATCACGCTTGTCCCAAGTAACTGCTACAGGAAGGTTGTCTAGAATCCTGTTTGTTATATTGAGAGAAATTACTGGTGATTCTTTAACTAATGGAGAAGCAGAGAGGAGTTCTTGCTTCTATGGAAATACGAAATTGCTTGCACTTAAACCATAAAGTTCCTCTTGTCCATCCTCCACAAAAATGAAAATGATGAGAAAGAGAAGCAAATGAAACAATGCTGCCGCAGCGCAAAGGGAGAAGTTGAGAAAACAAGAGGTTGATGATAGAGTCAGTTGTTGACAAATTCTAGTGAGCACTGCATACAAGTGCATGTAACATGTTCATCAGGAACTTACATGTTAACTCGATACTCATCATCAATTTTCGCTTTGAAGTTCTTTGCAGATGCAGCGTCAATCTTTACTCGACAGGCTACTTTGCATGACTGCTCCTCCATCATTTTGAACTGGTGCATACATTCATAAGCTTAGCCCTCATAATCGAATAATAAAGCCAACATAACAGCAATTCACCTATATGCTACCCTGAGCCATGTGTTACAGATTTTGAATGAACTCCTTTAATCCAGAGTGGATGGTCTTAATTTGAACAGGATCACCATACCAGTAGGTAAAGCCTGGCGGAAAAGTAAACTATTCTATTTTCTGCAGTAATTTTAAACACTCCAAATTCAGAATGAAAACCTACATTCCTTCTTCATGAAAGGTAAAATAGGATAAGACAATGAAAAGAGGAACAGATGTGCTCACATTGTACGCAGAATTTTCAATTCGGTCACCCTGAAGAACTTCTCCCAAGTTTTCTGCACTGTTCACAATCTTAGGAGGCTTGCAATAACTTAAGAAATAGTAGTCATATGGGAGTTGTGTCTTCGTGGATGAAAGCTTGTTTGCCTTTACTTGAAGAGGGTCTCCCTGTGTGGAAACAGGACAATCACAGATGAATTAGCAACTTATACGCAAGTCAAATGTAGTAGAAGACCATAATCTAATTTCCTAATCTTGAAGTTCTTACTGATCTCATCTTGAACCAACTTCTAAAACTTTGCTAGATCAGAAGAAAGCCTACTTATACTTATCAAAGACAACTACTGACAAGCCAATGGTTACGAAAATTTGCTGAAGATTGAGGAAACATCTTATGTTCGTTCCTTCCTCCAGATTAAACAAAGTTGGAAAGGAGAACTCTTATATGACAGCACAAAGACATTTTCATTGCACCAATCTTAACATTTAGTCTTCTTCCTAATCTGGAGTGATTGCATATGTATTACCACCAATCAAGCAGTATCAAGAGAATTTCGCTAAGAGGAATATCATCACAACAACGCACGGGCAAAACGGAAATGCATTCCATTTATTCCAAAAAGCATACATAAACCAACACAACTTCTATGTGAAAATGTAAATCTACTGCAAGCATTTGCAGGGCATCTTCAAAATGCTGAACCTTGAACAATATCTTACTTCTTCAAGCATAGAAGTAAGCAAACCTTTTGCGACATCCCATACAAGCTGATTGACAACTTGTTCCCATGACTAAGCACGATATTATGGTCATAACGAAGAGAAGTTTCCATACTTTTGCTCTTGCCATACTTTAATTTTCGTCAAACAGAAGTTAAGTCTGGCTCCCTCATAGTGAAAAATGGAATGAATTAACTGCCTCAGATAGCACTAAAAGAACTTTCCTCAAACGTTGTCCGTTCCAATCGGAACTTTGGTCGCTCCTAAACTTAGCAACAAATCTCTTTCTAATCAACTAAATCGAAATTGACTAAAGCCTGTCCTAATCTACCAAGATGCGTGAATCTCCTCGTTCCTTACAATTGATCTTCACTCTGCTGGTGCAGATTTCTTTCCCCACCCCTTTGTAAATCACTTTGATTTGGAATTTTCACTTCAAAGCATTACGATGATTACATAACCATTGCAAATTCATAACCAGTTTATTGGGTAGAATTGCTCCTCTTGCACTAGTCCTCTTCCACGAGTTTAAATTGAACAGTACAAACCAAAATCATGTCAGAATAATAACAGCAATAACACTCTTTACTAATCTACTTGCTAACAGGAGTATAAGAAAATATCACACACTGCCTGCACTTACAGTCAAATTTTATGAAGGCAGGTGTTTGTAACCATAAATCTGCAAAATTAGAAACATGCATATTGCGCGTTAAATATTAATCTTCCAGGACAATTGTCACGTGAGGCTCTGTTTCAGACAAGAGTACTGATAAGAACCAACGTCGCTCTTTGTCCCTAAGGGGATATGTAGGGTGTGCCAAGCATCACTAACCAATGCCCCTACCAACATAAACTGTGGGCACATGATAACATAGTCTTGAGATTCGTGTAGCCAATTTGAAGCGGTCGGAACAAGGTTTCAATCTTCTTTATACTAAACAAGACGCTAATATGCAGTCAGTCACGCGTGACGCTCTCTATGCTCGTCATGTGGACTTTATACATACTCATATAAAATACAAAGTAGTACGTAAACAGCAACCAACTAAATAATAAACGAAAAAGAGAGTGAAGACCAAGCAGACTACTGATCTCGGTTCTCCAACATCAAAGAAAGGAGAACAGGTAACCTGTGCATGGCATGTGTCTGTGCATGTGTGTGTGTGTGTGAGAGAGAGAGAAAGAGAGAGACAGACTAGGAGATTGTTTACCCTTTGAAAATCTCGAGGGGCGACGCCGGGGAGATAGAATGCATGTCCCGGTGGTACCATGAGCATCAACAGTAAGACCATGACGGCCATGAGCGGCGGCAGCAGCCCTCCTCCCATCTTTTGACTGACCACCATCATGCACAAAAGGCTACACAGTACAGGGAGGGGACTCGAGAGTTATATAGCTACAGTACCTCTGCAGCTTTATATATGGAAGGAAGCGTTTGTGGAACCCCTTGAGCGTCGTCGTTTTGGGGATTCTCCTCTTAAACCAAGATTTCCATTTGTATAACCTAACGTGGAGTAAACGGCGAGACTTTTATTCTCTGTGGTCGAGGCAACAGGGAGAAAACCAGCCGCATATATAACGCTTCGCCGCATGCAAAACTCGTGTACGATAATAATTAATAGTCGCTAATTATAGTTATCGACATTTTTGTTAATACTTCCAGCGATAGTTTTAAGTGACATTTATTTAGTTTAAATAAACGAAATTGCCTTAAGATATTTAAAAGTAACAGTTTATTGCAAAAATTATAGTTATCTCTCAACAATACGAATAGCCGCTAAAAAAATTTCAAACGAGCGTGCACATCGGTCGAAGTCTTGCAGTAAGTACTATCTTTGTTTGAGTTATATATATTAGTGGCCGAAATTGTTATCTCACTTTTTTAATGTCAATATTAGCTGCATAAAGTTAAAGCTTTTTGACCGACTCACTCTACCTATAATTAGGTTCTTAAAGAACAATATGTACCGAGTGTATCATGGTCAATACTAAGACCTAATTGTGCTGCCACCTAGTGTCTCTCAAGGCCGCAAGCAGCTACTCCTAGACTGGCCATATGCATGGGTTTAGGGTGGCAACGGTCCCGTGGAAATTAAAGAAACAGAGAGTTGTTTTTTTGTAGTTGCAATTTACATTTTTGTTGAACCTGAAGAAAGATTAAAACAGAAAAATGATATCGTTACCGATATCTTGAATTTTTTTTTTTTAAGTACCGTATGTGCTCTGCCTATAGGATCCCCCCCCCCCCCAGTCTTGTAACAGTCTCTCTTGAGTTTTTATCACATCCCCCCACTCATCATGTGTGTGGGCGCGCACATGGATTTTTGCTTGCTCAGGGGAGTGTGTGTGTGTGTGTGTGTGGGGGGGGGGGGGGGGGGGGGGGTTCACATTCACAATTTTAATATTCAATTATCATAACACGTGGGATATGAAATTAGTAAGATCTTATCTTTCTACTTGAAAATCAAAACTCTCCTCTCTTTTCTGCTACTGTGTCTCAAAAATATTAACTCTTATGTGTTCCTCATTCTTATATAATTTGTTAATGTAATTATAATATGACTTGAAGTCATAATTGCTAGTACAATCATAATACAACTTAAGAATGTGTTTGGATGTAGAATTTTGAAATATTGGGTACTTCTAAATTCACTCATTTTGAAATTCCTTCATTTACAAATCCCATCATTGCAAAATATTTTGTTTGAGAATTTTTTTTGTTATTTTGTGAATTTTTACTGAGTAGTTTGGATGAATATTAATGCATTAAAGACTTTTCTTAAAAAAAAAACAAGTAATTTGTTAAAAGGGTGGAGAGCAAATATCTTAAAAAGTAGGCAAAAATTACGTTAGGTTTTAGCTAATCACCTCTTTGAGGAGATTTGACAAATAACTAGACCAGATATTTGAACTTTGGATTTGGAGGCCCCAAATTCCCAGTTAAAATCTTTTCTATAATTTCACAAATTCTCTTTCGTACAATCCAAACAAGAGATTATGTTTAAGGAATTTCTAAATGCCTCTCCAAAGTGAAATCCTCAATTCAAATCTCGCATCCAAACACAGTCTAAGGTCTTTAAAATCCTAAAGCGAAGGAAATATTGAGAGCAACTACTGCCTAGAGCGAAGCACACAGCAGGGAGCATTTATCCAATCCATAGAAGAGAAATTTCCCAATTGTGAAAAGAATCAACACCATTGAGGCTCATCAAAAAGGCGAAATGTGAGAGCGATAGCCGGATATGGAAATTCCACGATAGGCAAAGAGGCTAGAGTGCCGCGGAGCGCCCTTCACAGAAATCTAAGCTAATTTCATTTACGCAGCATCTGCTGCAGCTGAAGCACCTGGTTCCTTTGTTCCGGGGGCAGGAGATGAATCTGTTCTTGTGTGAGGCTCATGACCTGCTGAAGTAGAAGCTTCTCCATGTCAGGAGTTAGCTTCACATTTGCAGAAACCAAAGTTAGTCCGAGGGAATTAACCTGGATATACCATGACACAAGCTTGCTTTGATTTTTGATAGAGATCTTACTGGCGGCGGGTGAGGAGGCTGATTACCCACGCCTATTGGAGCAGGAGCAAACGGTTGTGGAGCCGAGAGCTGTGGTGCAGTTGAAATATCTGGTGGGCCAGGCATCCAAGAAGATCCTCTCTCTCCTTGCGTAGAGCTCCCAACTTGACTGAATTCGGCTCCTAAATGTGAACTCCCTCCCTGAAAGTTGCAACGAATGACGCACATCAATCATCAATTATAAACCACACACACAGAATTAGCAAATGCATCTGATGGATCTTGAAAACATGGCACTTGATCCTGTTTCACTGTAAACCCATATCCCAGTGGCATGAAAGAAAGGCGGCAAGCTCTACAGTACAAAATGAGAAATAAAAAGTAAAATTGTAATTTGATCTATTGCCCGTGCAACTCACCAGTAAGTCCATTGTCTCACACACTCAAATATGATAGTAAACATTTAACATCATAATTTACTCAGGGTGATTTAGCGCAAGGTTACTTTTTGATAGCGTTCGAAGACTGAGAAAGGGGAGTGTGATATTCCTGCTCCTACATTGGACTGGGCCGCTCCACACCCTTTCTGGTAATAATCTCTCTTGCTGATTCATTTGCTTCATTTCCTCTCTGTTATGAGATCACCAGACCACCATATCTTCTCCACCACCACCACCACCACCATGTCCAAATTGACGCACAAATAGTCAGACACTCGCTATATATCTCCCAGCCTCCGCCACCGCAACCACTAGCTTTCACACTCCGTGGGATCACCACCAGTCACCACATCCGCCACAATCTTCAATCCAAAGAGTCACCATTAAAACCACAAACCTTCTAACTCACAACTTCATCGCTCCTCCCGCCTCAATTCCTCTCCAGATGCACCTCAGCAATTCCCATCAACCCCACATTTTCCACCCTCTGATCGCCACGTCGTTCATCACTAAACTTCAACTCCCAATCCCCCAAAAAGATCAAACCCTAACCCTAATGATACGATCGTGTGTCAATATTACCATATCCATCCGAGTAAGTTTCATAGAGAATTTTAAAAAGAGAAAAAAAGTTTGAAGAATTCCGAGATGATCGTTCTTGTTCAAGGTGGTGATTGATCTACAATGGATCTACCACTCCCATAATAGTTGACATCTAATGTATGGAAGATGCACCGAGGGCGATAATATTTGCATTTTGTTTAGCTGAAATTTTTCTGAGGTGATGTGGAGAACCATAACTTCTATGTATGATGCCTCAGAAAAAAGGAAAAGGATTTGTTGTATGGTCCATGGGCGAAGGAGAGAGAATCACAAAAAGGTGTGAAACACAAGGGGGGTTTTAAGTCATTTCAACACTTTAAAATAGTGGGTGGAGTGGTTCGTCCATTTTAGGAGCGGGAATGTCACTCCCCAATGAGAAATAGAACATATTGAGCAAACAACAACGAGCCTCAACCAAGTCTTTGCATCCAGTCTCCATCTTCCCCACTGTCTAAACATTACATGCCTAATAAAATTTGCACCTGAAGAGTTGGAGTAAACTATCAGAACTCTTTCCTATGCCCCCTGAACTAGCGGGAAAATCAAATCCTCAGAAATGACAACAGCTAGAAACTTGTACTGTATTATTATGCCATCTTGCAAGGTTTCTAGGATGAGGCACTAAATTCTATGAGCCATTGAAATGATAACATTCAGTAAGGCCATGAAAATGATCTACTTATTCATTGCAAGATTGCTAGAGCACCACATAACTTTGCAATTTCTGGTATTTGCAAGCATACACCCCGTGTGGAGAGGATGGATGTGATGGTGACAGTTTTACAATCCTTTTCATTTATGTGCTCATTTGCATGCAAAGGAAACGAAGACCTCAAACTTTCATTTCACCTATTCTTTTGGGAATTTCCGTGTTTAGTTTGGCACAGTAAAGAGTTCCCGGGGTTGATTTTGCCTTCGTAAATTTTGTAGATGGCTTGTTTTGGGAGCTAGTTCTTGTTCTCTCTTATTAGCTAATAGCTACCTAGTCATAGCATGGAGAAACTCATTTAGGATACCACATATCTCCATCATGTGACTGAATTTCTCCAGGAGAATTGAACATAATCGTTTCTGAAACTTTTTCCTAAATGAGAAGCAGCCTGCAGATACTTTACAAACATCTGGAAGTACACAACCATGAACTAATCACTGAAAGAATTTACAGTCAAAATTTTTAGCACAAGTACCATACTTTTGGCAGGGAACTCCAATGCTTCATGCTACGCACTTACTGTAGAGCAGCAGAAAGCATGGACTTGTTGTGCAGCAAACCAAACATAATCAGAACTCTTGCAATTAGTCCTATTTCAAATAACTGATAGATGGACAGTCATAAACTATAGCCTGTAGCAAAAATGTCTCCCTAGCCCTGAAGATTTCATGGCAACTCAGCATGATGCATTATGAAATTCAAGTCAAGAAAATTAAGGGCGTACCTGATACATAGATTGAGGGGGTGCCTGACTTGGAAGAGGTGGCTGTCCCTGCAGAAATGAAGGGCCCATGCTCAATGGAGCTTTTGCACCTGGCTGCATGAAATTACATAGAAACACTTTGAAACTGAAATAGACGCAAAGTTCCAGAAGAGAGAAAAGAGGAGAAGAACAACACTAGAAACATTTAAACCGATAACACTTTGGTTCTTACATGAAACATGTGTTGTGGATGATGCAACTGAGGTGCACCAGAGTGCTGGAAAGCTGTGTTCACTCCCATCTGCGGCGGATGAACCTGATAAGGAAAAGCCGGAGCCAAAGCTGGCCTTGGTTGCGGGGGCATTGGGGGTTGCAGCATCATATGAGGAATAGTACTTGTCTGTACTGGTTGCTGCATCTGGTCAGAGATGGGCATGGGGGTTTGAAGATGTGAGGATGGATGTGAAGCAGAATGAATTGGAATTGGTGGCATATTAAAAGCCTGAGAGGGTTGGGGAAGCGACACTGGTGTTGCTTGAGCAGTAAGATGACCCCTAGGCTGTTGAACTGACAGTGTAGGATGAGATGCCAAGGACTGAGGTGGAATGTTTGAAGGAGGAACGGAAGTGGATGACACTGGCATGACAGGTTGGTTTTCTTGCTGCTTTCTTATTGGATTTTGGGCCCGTGATATACTTGTTTGGTCCTGTGAACCGATTTGACCTGGCAACGAAGGAGCGGCCTGAATATTTGGCTGCTGAACTGGCTGCACCGATTGCTGAGGAAGAGATGCTGCTGGCTGAACATTTGAAATCTGAGCACAAGTAAACATTTACTGATAAATGCACTATTATACATCTAAGAGAACATTTTCAGCAAGAAAGAACATACCGCTTGCGGAGACTGTACCATTCCGAGCATAATTTGTGCCTAATGGAGCATAAACATTAGAGAACAAGTGTCAGAAGCTAAGCCCGAATCCCGAAGACAATAACCCAGATACAATATGCAGATTTCCATTGAGAAAAAGTCAGCACCAAATGTGTAAAAAAAACTCTGCACATAAACACAAAATTAATTCCAATTTGACATGATATCATGCTTATCTTTCGTTCACATACTAAATCTCACACCTAATATACAAATTGTTCATGTAAACTAATTAGAGAATATTCACTCATGTCCATTTAAATTAAAGAAACTCCAGAAAAACATTCCTTTTCAAAGCTTGCAGAGATCTCATAATGACAACTATTTCTTTTTCCTTTTCTCTTTCGGGGGGATCAGTGTACTATTGCCAGCAAAATCTCAGTTGATGCAAATGAAACATTAGTTACTAACAGATTTTATACACTTGAAGAAGTTAGGGATAGTGAATCTTTCAGATATCACTCCATTAGCACGGCAACGCATATTAAGTATAGACACTTATCAGAAGTTCCTTTCTTATCATGCAAACCTCCCATGTTATTTGAAACGGGTAACAAAGGAAGACCTTGGTGGCAAACTGGCGGATTAATCAAGCCTGTAGCCTTAAACCAAGGCCAGTAAACTTATTTCATCCTACAGGCCCAGTCCCAAGCAAACTGGGGAGGCTCGATAAGAAATCACCACCCCAGGCTCCAAACCCCTGCGTCCTCCCTCCTCCCTTCCTTGCTCACTTGCTGGATAAGAAGTGTAAAGGAGGAAGACTGTGGTGGCAACCTAGCAGATTTAACAGGGCCAAGTGGAGAGCCCATAAGAGGGGACCTCATACCAATTGTCTTCCACCCCTGAGATCACACAGGACTAATCCAGGTCCACTGAATCTCTACTGGCGAAAAAGACGATTCTTGGCATCCAACATGCGTTGGACATGCTCAGGATTAGTAATGGGAAATTTACAGTACACGGCTGACAATCCTAGAATACATTTACAAACAAGTTACCAAATCTTTGAACCTATGATATGAAGTTTGTATCTCATAAATAAGGTGTAATTCATACTGAAGAAAACTAGAGTTAATACCAGATAAACATATTAAAGATTCAAAATAACCCAAGCTGTCATTATCTACATGTATACTGTATACCTATCACACACGGCTACTACTATAGAGAGTGCTTTTCATGAGCGCAGAAGCTTATCCAGATCAATATTCGATTTCAGAAGAATGGATGACAAGGATTGATGCAATACTGTAGGTAAGATGAACATCAACTAACAGTTCCTTTCAAGAGCTTCAATTGAAAAACAACTATCACATGCTACACTTAAGTGGAATACAAGGTTTCATCCAAAAAAAAAAATCATATCACACAAGGCACTAAGAGCACTACTACTACAGAAAATTGTTAGTCAGACCATTGATGCACAATAAGCACCGCAACTAACCATGCCACAAATAGGATAGTTACACACAATGTCAAACTAAATATCACCTATTTTAATGTATGCCAAGGTCCCAAAAGACTAAAATACTATCTCCAAAATCCAACTAAACATAACACGAGTATCATGTGCCAGTTATGTTCTAGGGTTTTTGGTGTGCTCATACAAAAACCTATATTGCCTGTATGTTGTACCACCACCAAAAGATAGGGCCAATTAAGCCACAGAATTAGAAATGTGGATTGGGGTAAGGTTGCTAGGCTACAAAACAGTCTCCCCATGATAAATGGGGTAAGCCTACACACATTAGACCATGCAATGACAAGAGCTTTATGCACTAGCGCTGCCTTTACTTCGATGAATACATTGCTCGACTGCTCAAGCAACTCAAAAATCGCAATGTTACTCCCTCCTTTTCATAATTTCAGTCCCCTTTAACTTGTTGCAATCTTCTACTATAAAGATGAAGTCATATAGTAACCAGAGTTCAAAGAGGTATGTTGGACAAATCAAACAAGGGCAAAGCAATGAACAAAGTCAAGTTGCACATGTCCCAATTCTATTCTACGAATCTGCAAAAAGCCAAAGAGGAGAAAATTTCTGAAACGAAGGGAACATACCCCAATTTGATTTGTCAAACAATACTCATTTGATCTCTGCTTATTATTTGCGTTCAACTCAACGTTCACATGGCACTAAATCTATCCTAGGAATTCGTGCAAGAGTCAAACCGGAAAAAACTGAGGTCGTAAAATAAACTCGATAGGAGCTAAATTTCAACACCACTGTAATGAATACCTGGAAGAGGGCTTTAGTCAATAGAGGGTTTTGGATAAGAATTTGCCTCGCCTGATGCTGGTTCTGTTCAATTAGCGCCTACACACCAACAATGGAGCACGTTTAATAAGGCAACGTTTAGTGGAGAGAGTATCTAAAAATTAAACCTAACTGCAAGTAAAATTGAAGGAGGAAGGGTGGTGAGGCAGTGATTATTTACCTTCATCTGAGACATGATGTCGTAGAGCTGGTTTTTGGACATCCCGGCCAGGTTCGTCGGCAAACCGTCGCCGGCAATCTGCTTTCCCGCCATGGCTGTCTCTGTCTCTATGTCTCGGTGTGTGTGTGGGTGGGTGTGTTGGTTTGGGGAAGAGTCGAAGAGAGACACTTTGCAGCCCAGATGGATTAGCGGTAAACAAAACTTGCAGAGAGGGAGGCAGGCCCATTTATTTATGTTCTAAACAAGATAGGCCCAGACATTATTAAACGCGATAAATTGCCCAAACCCAAAAATGTAAAACGTCTTATAAATTATAATATGCCAAGTGTCACTGAAGCAGGTCCCTAGCGCATAAGTGCACGGAAAAATATAAGCGTCAAACCACACGATAGTCCCGGCAAGTAAATGTCGTAGCCTAATATTGGGCTTTGTGCCGACCTTAACATCGCTCTTAGCATAGAGGAAATCTATCATAAAACTGACTTAGGGCCTCATTTAGGTCTGAGAATGATCATGAATCGGTGAGATAAGTTATCGGTCCATGAGAATGTCCCGACATAAGTCAGCGACTCATCTAGCGGGATGGAGAAAGAATTCGAGAGCCGTGATGCAAAAGCAAGAGAACAACATACTTCCCCATTCACTAATAACTGGACACTAGTTAGCCACTCGTTTTGGTTCTAACCATTTTACGGAACGACATTCGTAAGTAAAAGTTGATAGAACAATAAATACATGCATTCTACTGACTCGGCCATTTCTGAAGGTAAAGATCTTGGCTAGCATTTAGGAGGCAAATCGACGGGAGACATGGTGGCAAAACATGTCGGTCATAAGCATATAACTACATGGATTATCTAAAATGATTGTACCAAATTGTTAGCAGTTAATGTTCATTAGATCTTACATATAAAAGGAGCGTATATGAATGGCACAGATTTGGAGCAGTCTCGTTTGGCCATTTTCTTTAATATGGTGGTGGTAGTGATGTTGGATAGACGAAGAACTAATTGTTTCTCATATACTATGAGGTTCTGGGGGGCGATAATGAGATGGACGTGCTACAAGTGAGTGGGCATGTTGAAATCTGAAATGATGTGGCTTTTCGACTTGCTGAAAGAACACATCGTGTGAGGCCTTTTCATCATAAAAGCCGGTGTTTCTTTATTATGTTTAGTAAGGTTGTTTAATTGTTAAAAAAAAAAAAAAAAATTTGGTTAAGACGAAAAATATTACATATATAAAAGAGTTTTAATTGTAAAGTTTTTTATGAGACTACATTTGCTTGTTACATCTTGCAAGTAGATGTGATATGGTGTCCAAGTCATCTTAGACTACTAAAGTTGTACATGTTTTAACAGTTGGGAACAAAATAACAAAACCAACTAGGACGTCATGTAAAATCTTTTTAAGAATGAAATATTTCTGCAGGGAAAAAAAAAGGAATGGCAGATATTTCTGTCAGGTGGAAAGGTTTAGTAGAACTATATACAAGAGAGTTGATCAAAAAACGAAGGAATAAATGGGGCTACTAAAAGGCAGTCGAACAATGAGCAAGAACTGAAGGATTATAGCAGAAAAGTGGCAGGGATATCTGATAAAAAAGCAGGGATAAGCCTGATCTGAAGTTAGTCTCATACGCACCATAAACTCATGGATGTATACCGGACTAGAAAGTATGCAACACCTGAAGCAGCTAAAACTGAACAGTAGCAGTCACCTATTCATCTAGCAGTTTCCTACCAACTAAACACAGAGAAGCTAGAACTACAATCGTACACCACAAGTAAATTTGTTTCGACCCTGCAAAATATTCTAGCTGTAACTACTTTCTCAAGCCTTGGAAGTACATTCTACTACATGTGATTTGAACTGTTCGAGCTCGGCCAGAACCTCCTCCTCTGGCCTGTACAACAAGTCGCTCATACGCCATATCTGCAGAAAGGAACCAGCCCAGAGTTGACAAAATGCATACTAAAATCGCCACAACTAGGCAGAAAAAGGAAACGGGTAAGTGAAGAGGTCTTGATACCTGAAGTGTGCCACCTCCACTAGAGGAGTCATCAGATACGCTGACAACCGTCCACGGATCTGAAGCATTCCAGTGAAAGTCAACGACTTTATCCCTGGATGCATAGACAAATAACGGGTAAGAGTGCATCAAATAGACTTTTGCATGTCCAGAAAGAGTCTAGTGGTAATAATAATACCTATAAAAAAAGATGCAACCTAATGAAGATTCACCCGTGCAATGAAGCATAGAGATCAAGGATACTTTTGTTTCTTTTATTATTTTTTCATGCACCAGAGACTCGGATTTTCAGTATTCAAGCCAAGCTTCAACGAGACTAGTTGAGAGATTGGAATCAGCAGATGCCCCAAAATTAGAGAGAGAAGGACAAGTAAGTTTTGAGATAGGGAAGAGCTTGAAATTACTAGCCCTTCTCCTCCCCGGCACCGGTGAGAGTAAGGCAACACTAAAAGCACAGTCATGCTTCCCCTTTATGCTTAATTTACTGAAATTTCAATGTAGTTAGGAGAGATCCATAAACCATGATATTTCTGCAAGCAGGATACAAAATTAAGAACGTCCTCGAGCTCCACTAGGATAGGAAGTGGGGGTGGGGGAATATGACGTTATGTAGGAGGTGACATCTTTCATACAGCAAGAAATCATATCACGTAAAACTGGATACGAAATGAAGACTCTACTCAAGCTCTACTATGATGGGAAAGGGTTGGGGTGGGGGAGGGTTACGACGTTATATAGGAGGTGACGTCTTGCATACATCAAGATATCACATCACATAACAGGACCCAGATAGTTGGAAAATAGAATGGTGGACATCAGCAAAGAGAGGCGGTTCCAAACCTGTGGCCAGCATGTTTAAAAAACAACCCTGTAGAAGAATCTAGAGATCTCGTCCCATGTTCTTTCTTCTTACCAACCTGCACAGCGTATTACTATGTTACAACAATATGAGCTAGAAGTACGGAAAATACTAGCGAATCATGGGGAAGAGGGTGAGGACACCACCAAGCCTAGATGGCTAGATGATAAATATTCTTCTAAAGCGACATATCTGTAAGTGTGGGGGGATATAGCGAGCTAAATCATATACTAGATAGACCCCGTGCTTTTTCACATGGGAGCAACAGCTGCTAAAATACTCATAAAAAGCTCATACTTATATGTCGAGTGGAATAGTAATAACAAAATTATTAGTTAGAACAATACTGTCATTTCCCCCTTTTTATGAATTTTCAACCACTTTTAGTAACAATTGTTAGTCTTTTAGCAACAAATTAAGAAGTGAAATATAAAATAGTACAAATAGTCTCTTCCAAATAGTAATAATGACAATAACACGTGCATTGAGATTTCTATTGATAAAAATCGCCAAGAAGAGTATCAAAAGATATGAATATAAAAGATAATAGAGTATGAAACATCATTATATGTGTAATTATATACACATGCATGTATATATGTATTTATATATTGGAGCTGATCAATAGCAACTGCCGGCAACTTAGCTTAAGTTGTCACCGATATTTGGCCATCCATCCATCACGGATAGACAAGCCAGATCTAATTTTTTTTTCTTTAAGTTTTCTCATCGTGCGCTACATTATGTAGCAAACAGTGAGAATTACTACACTGCCCCTCCTATTTGTCTAAGAATCCCTCTGACTCATCAAAACCCTCTAGACATTTTGGTCAAAGTCCCGGTCATAATGTAGCTGACCACAGGGTCTTTTTAAAAATAAAGTTAGATCTGACCTGTCCATCCGCGATGGATGGACGGCCAGGAATTGGTTTTTAAGTTTCACATGTTAGACGAGAAAGAGAGAGAGGTGAAATTCATTTGATTAGTCGAATGCCAAATGGCATAGTGATAGGAATGCCAAGTAGGAAAGAGAAATTTTACATTCTCTTATCTTCAACTTTACTGTATATATTAGATGACGCTCAATGAAGCCCAAGGGAAAAGTTTGAAGCTACTGCATAGTGCATACATAACTTTGGACAAATTATAGAAACAGATTCAGATGTGTTTACTCCTTTATTTCATCTTTTCCTTTCTGACAACGAAGCTGCCAGATGAATTCCTCGAATAAGCTATCGACAATTGATGTTATATTACTCCGTTAAGAGAGTTTAAGTGTCTTGTTCGTCAAAATGGGGGGGGGAAAAAATAAAAAAGATCCATCAACTTCAGTTGTTGGTGGGAACTCATTCTCAAATAGGCAAAGAAACTGGAAGTTTCCCCAGACGCTGCTAGAGCAGTAGCTTTATAGGGTTCATGTTCTTGAATCCATGTGATGTTGGGTACTCGACAGGGACTTGAATGGATCACAGTAACATAATATGCGGATAACAGCAAATCAGTGCATGCGGAACTTCTCTAGAGCTGATTTATAGGTATGGTCGATTAAGGTTAAAGGGGCCTCCAGATTGTACTATTTCTGACATGCAAAAATAAAAATGAGCATGAGAGGAGATTTCCCACCTTCTCATAATCCCAGATGTTCAAGAAACCATCCTCCGCAGAAGTACCAAATAAGGGATGACTTGTCCGGGCACAACTGAAATGCAGAACGATAGTAGATGATAAAACAATGCTTCAAATCTGCCACAGCACATGTATATGATCCAACTTTGTAAAACGAACAAGTCAAGTAACGATTCTATGCCTGAACACAAAGAACATCAGCATTGTGATCTTCAAATTTATGAATGGGCAATCCCATTCCCCCAGAAGTTAACTTTCGGCGATCAAACATGCAAACAGAATGATCCGCAGACCTGTAATGATGTCATAACACAAGAAAAACACCTAAATCTTTGTACAAGCATCCTACATAATCTTCATATACTTCCCTAGATTTAAAGTCCATATGAGTACACTCCATGATCGATAACCAGTAAAAGAAAAACAACTAAGGATAAGAATATACCCAGTTAGAATAAGATTTTCGTCATGAGGATTCCAATCAACACAGTGAACATCAGCATTATGTGCTCTTTCAACCTGTTCACCCCGCCAAAAGAACAGTATGTATCACATCAGTAACAAAAACTGAAAATGCATGCCAAGGAAGACAGAACTTAAATTGTCACGGACTATGAAGTGAACAAGATGTAAATCTGAGTCAAATGCGTGAAGGAAAGATTGTTTAATTTGCTCTTTTCTAAGGTAAAACAGATCTTTAGTTAAATAGCCAGATTTAGCTTTAACTCAGTTCTCATTTAACTGATACAAGGCTCAATCGCATAAACCTAAGTAGGAAGCTCAGCCACTTTTCATACAACAAAAAAGAGGACTGTTACAGCCAACCTCCTAAAAGTGGCACCAACACCTAGAGAAAAAATAAACCATAATGCTAGCCCAAACATTAATCGGAAGAGAAAGATTAAATACACCGTATCTCCCAAATTTTTGGTCAGAATTGTTTTTGGTGCATTATCAGTTCAGGCAAAGTGCAGCTTTAAGCTAGTTAGAGGCATAATAGTTACCGATAATCTAAAGAAGCAAGATATGTCATTTAGATAGAACATACTAGCAATATGTTTGACTTCATGAATATAAATGTAACAACGAGGCATGTCCTTTTCTTTTATTCATAAATACTAATTACTGTACGGCGGTACTGGAAAACTTTATACTCATTAGCATATTGCACCCTTCGTGTATGCTGGTAGATAATTTGAACAATTAATCTTTTAATGAAGAACTCACATGGAATTGTTTGTACTCATGCAATCAGGTAACTTGTCCAAAAAAGCAAAGTAGAAAGGACCAAACAGCAATAAGTGGATGTAGCTGACCTTGACAACAGGGTTTGAGCCTGTTCGTG
Organism: Escallonia rubra; assembly: GCA_033065855.1. Lineage (NCBI taxonomy): Eukaryota > Viridiplantae > Streptophyta > Magnoliopsida > Escalloniales > Escalloniaceae > Escallonia > Escallonia rubra. The sequence continues at coordinate 86,742 of JAVXUO010000976.1, forward strand.
CATCCCATAGTATTAGGCAAGAATCATCACCAACACTGCAAAACTCCTGCGCACTTCATGAAAGTTCGAAAAGAATATTGTCACGATTAAAGAGGCAACCCTAGAAAACTTAAATGAGGTTACTTGCAGCAATTATTCTGGAAGCAGAAGTACAAAGGATTCAGAAGTATAATGCTTTAGATATGCATTTGAGTCCTAGTCTAAACAGAGACAAGTGCATCAAATACTAGAGACAAAATTAAAAACATATATGTGTTATATGAACCAAGGAATTTAAATCATGAAAAATGTCCTGAAAAGCACATAGTCGATATAACACATAAAACAAATACACCCACAACACTATAAATCAAATCAACTTCATTACAACTCCCATGTTATAAATATGCAGGTTACCTAGTTGGAGAAAATTGAACATCTTCAACTGTATCATCATGCCCTTGGAAAATCCCACGAGGTCCAATAGAAGAATTATCAGAAGGTTTAATAACTGAACCAGCAGATCCTGTACCCTTGGATGCATCTGTAGTCAGCGTAGACACATGATCATGGATACTCCACAAAACAACAGTTTTGTCCTTCCCTGTCAAATGAATGTAATTAATTACAAGGTCACCGTAAATTGTACAATTTCTTCATGGAGACAACTTTGCTCGAACACAGCATTTAAAGTCCAGAGAATCATTCCATAAGTGTAACTTCTAAATCTAATTAATTGACAAAATTGACCACGGCATAGAACTCTTAACAGTAAGAATAAATCAAGTCCTAAACACACCTAACACATAGAGCATTCATTCTAACAATTAAGCCAATTATCTCTTCAAGTCCATGCAATATACAAGAAGCCTTGCTTCTGAAGCTACTGGTTTGAACAAGAAATTGAGGATCTAATTTGAATATGAAAAAAAAAAAAGTCCAGCCAACCTCCAGAGAGAACAAAAGGTTCAGTCGGGCACATTGCAAGAGCAAACTCTGCATTATCTTGATGTCCAGTGAGTACCTGCAGAAGGAGAACCTTTAAGAAGTGGTACAAGTACCTTGGCAAATAATATTAAGCTGGGAATATGTTTGATGAAATACAATTGATGCATCTCAGGGTTTGTCAACTACTAAATTTACTGTAGCAGATGTTTAATGCACCAGAATTCATTTTATCCTGTTTCTTTCGTACCTCCTTTCGGTAGACCATACAACTATTGTCATCAGCGATCTCCCCCTAATCTCCATATGCTTAACACTTCATTCAACAACAACACATCTCTGATTACTTAGTTTAATAAATTTCTCAAACGTCAAGGAGTCTCAAACTTGGGGTCAAGCAAACTCTGAAGTGTAGATTTGACATGACAGCAAATCCAAAAGAGATGATATTCTAAGACATTTTAAATATGCAGTCAGCCAGACCAACTCAAGATTCCTCAGATTAGATTCCAATATTTACAAGGACTTGGAGTTTATTATACAAACACCATGATAAGCAGAGACCTAAATAGTTGAAAACAGAGGTAGAGAAGGCACAAGCAACATGAGGAATGCAAAATATTAAATAAGTACGTACTGCATTTGGCATTTAGAAACATACCAAGTCTGGACGAGACTCGGCAGCTCCAAGAACAGCGTGACGATTAGGTTGTGCTTCAATGTCCCAAATGAGAACCTGATTTGGTTCCATGAATCAAACCAGAATGAATAAACAGCAGACTTATACATTCCTATGCAGCTTACAATTGAGGTATTCAAGTTCTTAACAGGATCACTTACCTCAGGACAATCAGTATGAGTTGCCACTATGTTTTTGTTTTGCGGGAGTTCTCTTATTCGGTTCACCTACAACATGATTTTCAGTTATTGCTTAGAAGAACATCTGCTACAGATAAGTTGAAGCATGATCACATATGAACTGCAAAAGCCGAAGTCCCGTCAGTTAGTGAGTAGGGCAAAATTCACACCTTTTAAGCAAATCCACACCCCTGTCTAAAATTGTCCCTATGTTGACATATTTTCCCTCCAATGATCTTTTGTTAATACAAAAATGCCCTCATCCTCCCCATCTCAGTCCCTTACCCGTCTATTGCAGTCAATCTCAAACATTAACCACAGTAACTCGTTTTGCGATTAACATGCAACCACAACCATGGCCCAACACCTTTACCTTAAAATTCCAAATCTAAAAGGAAAAGCTGGTTCCCTCTGCAGCTTAAACATACTTACATGGTCATGGCTCCTCGTGACTTTCGCCAAACCAGTGATAAGGGCATAATCAGATCTGGGTCAGATGGGTCTCTGAATAAGAGGAAGACTGGAGTATAATGATGATGGTATGATCATGAAAAAGTTCGCAGCCACTAACAACCGTGATAGACAGTAACTCAGAGGTATTGTGCCATTCTATGATAGTAATGCTGGTAAGGTGCAACCCAATGCTCACACCACCGCTGACTGAAAGGTTAAGTGACTGAAAAGATGCTTACATTTTGAAGAATGATTTGAGGCCACGGCTATGCATATGTTGATCAGTGTAACGGGGTTTAATCAATATGAAAAGTAGCTTCATTCCTCAAGCTATCTTTTGCTATACGTGGGTCTTCAGTTCACTAAAGTGCATGATCAAATTGAATCAGAGATTTTGTAAGAGTTCTACGTGAACTAAGGCCACAGGTGGTTAATGGACGTTCTAGCCGTGTAGTTTGGCGATTACCTAGCTCGTTTGGCAATGATCAGAGATGGGGAAGGTAGAGGAGGAAAGGAATCAATATTTAGGGCTTTACACTCTGAGGGTGAATGTGTCAAGATTGGCATCATTATATATACGGCTGCCAATTTAGTAAAACGGAAGTAAATTAAACCATAACAAATGTGAAACTAACATATTACCAAACACTGCAGATAATATGTACCACAAAGAAAAGTCACATGCATGCATACATATTTGAATTTTGAGGGGGCACACCATCTCTTGTGGTGGTGCAGCAACAGTTCTGTCAAAATAGTGATTGTCCATAATGTTGCGATGGGCTTGATGACATTGGTTTATTTTTCTTACCGAGACAATTGATCAGCAAGGGGAGACAAAGGGACTTCTACTCTTACTAACAGTACATGTATGTTTAAGGCCCCTGTGCGTTGATGAGGCTATAATACCTCTCCAGGATGTATGAGAGTTTTGTACTTCTTCACAAAGGGCGATCGTGATTCTTCATTGAACTGGAGAACAAGCAACAACATAGAGATATCAGACAAGCATGCATTAAGGTATTTACAATAATAAGGGGAATGGGAAAGAGGGAGTATGATATAAGATAGAAATTACATGTGCAATGTGATCTCCAGCTGCAACCTTTCGTTTAACAACCTCACAATTTGCTATTACCAAAGTATTTGGAACACTACCATCAGTCTGCCAAAACAAAAGAAGCAAAACAACAAAATGGGTTACATATTAAATAAAATGCTTGTCAACAACCATGTAAGATTGACATTGCATATGACAGGGCATAACAAATCGATAATTATAATGAGAAAAGCACACCTTTCTTTCAAAATTAAGGAGAAAAAGGTACAAAATACTACAATCACAACAAACAAAATAGATCGCCACTACTGGGGCGGGGATGGAAAAGTTCCACAAGTCACACCATGGATTTGATTATTTTTTGCCTAGTAATTGTTTATAGCCATTTTGAATTTGCATCCCAAATTAAGGAAAAAACATTTAGCGTCTTAGATAAATAACATTTACTGGAAAGTTCTCTTACATGAATCATAAATTCATAGTGACAAGGTGGAGGACGAAGTAGAATTTGATCTCTTATAAGTAAAGTAATAACTGAAATTTCAAATGAAATAGGCTCCATTTATCCGCTGGATAATTCTTTCCTCAAAAACGTGATTGCAATTATTTTTGAATGACCTTAGCTTGTGCTGTTACTTATACTGCGGACCTAAGTAGAAAACAAATACCGAGTAGAAAAGGAGACAATAACTTGCCTGTTCAGACAGGTAGAGACGTTGTCGATTCTTGAAATTCGTCTCCTCAAGAAGTGGTCCCCACCTAGTCATGATGAAGATCATTAGGAAATGGAAACAATCCAGCTCCATTACCACATACATTGATCATTTAATAGAACAATTAAATCAATCATCTAATCAGCCTCACAAACTTAAAATCCTTCCTCTCTAACATCAACCAAAAAATACCAAACAGTGAGCTAAACTGCCCATCAAATCCGATAAACAACATATACGTATGTGCACACTTCAACAAAAATCAAACCTAGAACTTCCTATACTGTAGTCTATGACCCCAAGAATTCCCATGCAGGTAATGACCACAAGCTTAGCAACAAAAACGACAAACAGATCAGGGTACATAAACCCCAAATAGGTTGACAGGCCACTAGCTTAGAAACAAACACATCAAAACCCTAGACTTAGCATAGAAACCCCAAGTTGCACAAATGATAATGCACGGCTAGGCATAGAGAAACCTCTATAAAAACATATACATACTTATACCAGCATGTAAATACACACGATTTCGTATCTGTATCGCTACATGTATATTATATATAGGCAAAAGAAGTGACCATGGTATATGTGGTGCATTTCAATTATGTTACACAGCCAGGCACTCTACCAATCACAACAGCTACAAATTATTTCCCATCACTTCCCAAACATAACTTGAAAGTCCATTATCTCCACCAGAAAATGATATTAGTTATAGTAAACTAGACTTCCAAAACATAAACCTCCATCACACAAGCACACACCACTAGACCTAACAATACATACAATAGGCAGGAGGGCATAAAATAGGCAGATAATTCCATAAAGATACTCCATTCATTCCATTGATTTTTCCCCATATTTAGACTATTTGCGAGTTCCTACAGTAAATTTAGTACAAGTAATAGTTGACTTCACTGATTGCTTTTACCTGGCTTGACTTGCCAAAAAGTAAACATTTTATCCTCATTGTTTATTGAGTTCAATTCGATGTTTACATGGTATTAAATCTATCCGCCTAAATTTAAAGGGAAAAATCCATTGGATCGGAGATACTAATTAGGGGTGCAACTTGGGCTGGGAAACCCATGGGCAACCCGTGCCAGCCCGTAGAAGTATGAGCATGACTTACTTTTGATTGTGGTGGACTTGGGCACAAATTTTTGGGCCTGTAAAAAATATGAGGTGGGCATGGGCAAAGGTTTTTAAAGGCCCGTCCAATTTTCATAATATAAATTATGCATATAAACTTTGTGTACAATATACGCGTTCTTTTTTTTCCATCCAGTCCTTAAATTCCTCTAACATATAGATTTGAACACATTTGATTCATTTGAAGACTTCCTTTTCTTTGCTTTGTTTCTTATTATAGGAGAAGACTTCTTAAGATTGTTTTGAGACTCTTGTCTTTTTCTTTTTCTTTTATTTTGTCATGAAACATTATTTCTATGCTAATATTTAAATCCATATCGAGACTTTATTGCAATTTTCGTCATTATACTGATTAGTAGACTTGGATGGTATTGATATGCTTAAAAATTAAATAAACCAAAAATCAGGACTAATTAGTAGACTTGGATGGTAATTGATAGGCTTAGGAATTAAGTAAACTAAAACTAATTTATAACCATAACCAACCCGTGTCCACTAAAATTTTCATGGGCTAAGTATGTACAGATATCATTAGGCTTGTAGATGGGCTGAGCTGGGCATGGGCAGGAGTTTTTTAGAGTGCACTGGGCATGGTCCGGCCCTTGGGCCCATCCAAGTTGCACCCCTAAAACATATTTGAGCAAAAAATCACGACAAAACCCTAGACTTATTAGCAAAATCCCAACACACACACACACAAACGTAGCTCGGCATTGACGTAGACACAAAAGAAGTACACATAACACATGTTCAATAACATTTTCATATGCAGTACTCCACATTTCGAGCAACAAACACCAAAACACATTAAGACTTAACATAACACAAACAAAATCCCCAAAACACGCATAGACACACACACAAACAAAAGCACATAGACGGCATAATACTCACACAACTACATAACTACACTCCATATACACATGTAGAGGTGAAAATTAGATACACATGATTCCCTATATAAACCACATTTGAGCAACAAGTCACAACCAAAGCCTAGAATTAATAGCAAAACTGAAAACGGACACAGCCAGGCTTGAGACAAACACAAAAGGAATTCATATAATGCATGTTCAATTTCATTTTTACATCCAGTGGTACTCCACATTTGAGCAATAAACACCAAAAATGCCCCAAGACTTAATATAACAGAACCTAAACACACATGCACGCACAATCACAGCTAGGCATGCAAGAAACACACTTAACAAATATTCAATCCATAGACTAGATCAAAATACTACAATACCCGCACACAGTCTCACATGCACACACATAGCAAGGCATTGAAATAGACTCGAAAGAACCACACATGACATGTACTCAATTTCTCTTTTTTTTTTTTTTGTGATACGTATCCAATTCATATTCACATCCAACAAACACCACAAAACCCTAAGATTTAGCATAACAGAACCTAAAACCCCAACACACACATAAAACAGGTGCACATAATACACACAGAATTACATGAGTATGTTATAATATATATATGGAGAGAGAGGGGTGTGAAAATTTGATACCAGCAAAAAGCACATATATCTCAGAATTTCATTTTTACATCCAGTAGTACTCCACATTTGACCAATAAACCACCACAAAACCCTAAGACTCGGCAACACAGAACAAAAGCACAAACACAGGACAATACACGCACAATTACACAGGAAAATCGATTACCGGCAAGAGAGGGATGGCCACACGAGGTTGTGATTAGCGAGCCAGTCGTAGAGAATCGGAACCAGGTCCTTCCACTGCGTGTACTTCTCGTCCACGGCGGTGGCCTTCCTCTCTCCCCCGCCGCCGCTCCTCATCCTCTCCCCGCCTCCGCCTTTCGCCGCGACGTCTCTTTCCTTCTCCTCCTTGCTCTTCGTGGAGCCCTTCGGCCTTCCCCTCTTCTTCGGCTGCTGCTGCTGCTGCTCCATAGCTGCGCCGATTTTCACGCGAGTTATAAAACCCTCTGCACAGGGAGCAGACAAAGCGGACCTACCAGTGAGAGCGAGCAGCGGACCTACCAGTGAGAACGAGCAGCAAGACTCGCCCGAGTCGAAGCGGTTAGATGGAAAATCTGAAAATGACAGCGCTTGACGCTGTTTTGAATAAATCCGAACAAATTTCGTGTAGGTAGCCAATCATATATTTTCTTTGGATTAAGGGTTCGTTTGACAAAAAAAAAAATTGGTTTTCAGTTTTTAAAGAGCAGCTTAATTTTATTTTTTTTTACAAAAAATAAGTGGGTGTTTGATAACCTTATTTTTTTATTTTTTTTTTGTGTTTGGTAACCCTTTTTATTTTGACTTTTTTTTTTTTGGTGGTTTGCGGTGGCGGTGGTGGTGGTGGGGCGTTGCGGTGGCTGGTGGCTGCCGGCGGCTGGAGGTGGCTGCCGGCGGCAGGAGGTGGCTGTCGGCGGTGGTCGGCGGTGGTCGGCGGCCGCCGGAGGTGGCTGTCGGTGGTCGGCGGTGGCTGCCGGTGGTGGCGGTCTCCACAAAAAAAAACCAAAAGTGAAAAAAAAAACCAGTTTCTGGAGTTTTTTTTTTTTACTCTTCAGTTTAAAAACTGGTTTTTTAAATTGGAGAAGGAAAAAAAAAATTTGTTACCAAACGCACTTTTTTTTTGCAGTTTCCAAAACTGGAAAAAAAACTGCGTCAAACGTGGCCTAAGGCCCGTTTGATACTCTTTTTTTTCCAGTTTTGAAAACTGGAAAAATTAAATGCGTTTGTTAACCAGTTTTCATTTTTTTTTCTTGGTTTTTTTTTTGGATAATTGCATAAAATACTCCTGTGGTTTGGTGCAGTTGCAAAAAGACCCCTCTTGTTACAAAAATTGCATAAACACATATGAAATTGCAAAGGTGTTGCACCGTAAAATTTCCGTAACAGAATAGCGGAAATGTCAAAATTGCCCTTCTATATAAATGAAAAGGGCATGCTCTTTCCATTTCTATTTTCCTCTGATTCTCTCCATTTCTCTTTTCCTCTGATTCTCTCCTCCACTGGATTCTTAGATCTGGACGTGCACGAAGGCCAGCTGCCTTGGATCGACGGCGTGCTCGCGGCGGCTCAAGCATGGATCGAATTGCACAAATCAGATCTGAATTTGTGCGATTTGAAATCGAATTGTGATTTGAAACCCGAATTGCACAAATCAGATCGCGGCGGTGCAAGCATGGATCGGTTTTGATTAAGGTTCGAATTTGTTCGATTAGGGTTCGCAGGCATGGATCGAATTGCACAAATCAGATCTGAATTTGTGTGATTTGAAACCGATTTGCGATTTAAAACCCGAATTGCACAAATTAGATCGCGGTGGCGCAATCATGGATCGGTTTGATTAGGGTTCGAATTTGTGCGATTAGGGTTCGCAAGCATGGATCAAATTGCACAAATCAGATCTGAATTTGTGCGATTTGAAACCCGAATTGCACAAATCAGATCTAGGGTTTCAAATCGCACAGGTTAGGGTTAGGTTTTGGTGGAATTGGGAAGATGAGGGTACTTTAGTCTTTTTAATATATAGTTTTCTTATTACACGCATTTTCAATAGCGTGAAAATCACGCCCCGTTAATTTGGATGACTTTTCTAACAGTTGCAACAAACTGAGCGCTAGAGAGAGGCCTTTGCAATTTTTGTAACAACGGGGTCTTTTTGCAACTACCCCAAACCACAGGGGTATTTTATGCAATTATCCCTTATTTTTTTTAGACCACCATCTCACAGCCGGCAGCCACCACCGGCGGCGACTGCAGTTACCGCCGGTGGCCGGCAGCCACCGCCACGCCCCACCACCGCCATCGCAAATCACCACAAAATAAAAACTGGGTAATCAAAAAAAAAAACTCAAAATAAAAATTGGGTTATCAAACACCCATTTGTTTTGTAAAAAAAAAAAATTTAACTACTCTTAACTGAAAATGTTGTCGAATAGAGCTTAAGTTTCCCCAATATAGTCAGATTATGGACAATAATATATAAGATTATCTGCGCATAAAAGCTTATACTTTGAGTGTGGGAGTGCATTGTACCTTACTTTTTTTAATTCTGGCGCAATTCACGTCAATGTTTCTAATTTGGACTCCATTCACAAGCTGACGGCAATAATTTGAATTTCTTGAAACAATGTTAGCCTTTTATGGGTATATTTGTAACTTCATTTCACGTTCACAGCCCCGTCGCCGCCTCTGGTCCGACCAAATTGCATAATTCTTCCATCCGGTGAAACTGAATATCCACCTACTAACATAAAAAATTCTTTGAACGACAAAACACAAAGCCTAACAAAATGTGGCCAAGTGTGATAATGGCAGCCGACCATGTGTTAGGTGGTCAAAGGTGCTTCGGTGTGCCATCACTGATGACTGTGATTGTATTGGTTGATGAGAATGGTTGACGTCGAGTGAAGTCGCGGTGTTGCGGGTCTCTTCTCGACTATGCATCAGCGATCAGTGCGTTGATATTAGCGATGGCCAATCCTCTTGGAGATGTAGTGGGCGCTCGTTGGTGGTCATCACAAGAGTCATCTGTAGGTGGTGGATTGGTCCATAGTGGTGGGTTTACTTGTCATTGTTTCTACAACGGTGGCAGTGGTGGTCCATTGACGGCGGCAGCGAAGCAATTGGAACAAGGACCCAGGGTGGTGGTCTTTTCTACATATCCCATTGCTAGCAGCAACGTGCCTCGCTGGTGGTTTTTTACTTCTCTTTTGCATGCGGGGCGGTAGTGGTGGCCCATTGTCGACGACAGTATGGCGACTGGATTAAAGACCAATGGTGGTAGATTTATTTGCCGATCCCATCGCTGAAAGCAGTGTGACCACCGGTGGTTTCTTCTTCCTCATCACACGCACACACACCGTTGCAATGGGTGTGGTGGTTGCCATTTTATGGGTGGGGCCGGGAGGGGTTGATGGTCGTGTGAATGGTGGTGGCAGCGGTCATGGATTAGATTTGGTGATGACTACGGCTATCAAGTTGATTAAGGATGGTAATGTGGCTGCCAAGATGGAAAAAAAATGTGAAAGTTATGATTTTAGTCTTGGGAAATTGACAGGTGTTCAAGAAAGTTGGTCTCCAGTCCTTCAATCGGTGAAAACTAACTTGGCTGCTATCAAGGTTGTAAGAAACAAGCTATTACTCTGTATATAATGACAATTTTATTGTCAGTAAATATTTTTAGCTATTTAGTGACGTTAAAAAGGTACGTTAACATATCTGCTGCTTCGATTTTAAAAATCACCTCCTTATTTGTCCAGATGATGTTGAAAGGAGTGGATTTCCTCTACATAAGGTTGGATTGGGAGGTAGATTGATGAACGAATGAGGTTGTGGATTCTGGCAGGAGGTGGCGTCATTTTGTGGGGGATATGGTGACTTATCACTCACGGAAGGATGGGACTTGGGAGTGGTTGATGAAGGGGTATTTCTAGGATTACGGGGGAACTCCGTTGCGGATTCAGCAGGTAATCTGGGTGGTAGAGACCATTGTAGTTAAGTGGTGGTTACCTTAGGGTTTATGTCCACTCTTGTGCCCTTAGGTTTCTTTCCTCCCTTTCTCTATCAACCACCGGATCAATTTCAACTTCCATCTCAACTGTGTCGTGGCTATTGGACCAGAATTTTCCATCTAGATGAATTCCCAATGTAGCCTGGTGAGCTAGTTCGCTTATTGATTCCGTGGTCTCGTTATTTATTAGTACTCAAATGTGTGGACTGGATGCACTACTAACCATTTGTGTGAGTGTGATACTTTGTTGTTATATCTGCGTTTATGAAATGGATGAATATAGTAGTCAAAATAAATCAATAGCCAAAAAATTAGAGTAATGTAACATATTTTCACGTTAGGAATAAGTTAATCTAGAGGTATCACATAAGGAAGAAAGCTACAAATAGGTTAACAATGAGATTCGTTGAATGGAAATTGCGGTGCTCGCTTTTAGACGACATTATAAAAATCATACAGGCATATGCTAACTTTAAAAAGATTATATATCTCTATTCTGCAAGTAAAAGTGAAAAGATGCATATTTGCTTGTTCAAACTTAGATGTCAAAGCCAGGGTGTGAGACATTCAAAATGCATATCTTGAAATTATGTTTGGTGCTCTACTATAATAGCAGAATTATGAGTATACAACATTGTTGGCTCTGTTTGACAACACATTTTTTTTTTCATTTTTTAAAAAAAAAAAAATTAAAGAGCAGCTTAAATTTTTTTTTTACAAAAATAAGTGAATGTTTGATAACCCTGTTTTTATTTTGAGTTTTTCGTTTTTTGGTGTTTGATAACCTATTTTTTATTTTAAGTTTTTTTTTTTGTGGTGGTTTGCGGTTGCTGTGGCTGGTGGCTGCCGGCGGTGGCCGCCGGAGGTTGCCACCCACGGTGGTGGCCGGAGTTGGCCGCCGGCAGGGGGCGGTGGGAGAGTGGTGGTGGTAGTCTCAAAAAAAAATCCAAAACTGGGAAAAAAAAACTCATTTTTGGAGTTTTTTTTGCTTATTCAATTTAAAAACTAATTTTTTAAACTGAAGAAGAAAATAAAAGAAAAAAGGTTACTAAACGCAACTTTTTTTCCAATTTCCAAAATTGAAAAAAAAGTTGTGTCAAATAGGGCCTTTGCATACTCATCACATGTAATCACTATATTTCCTTACAAATAAAAAAGAATGTTCCAACCCACGAATGCAATATTGGATAAATCTAGTGTACTTATCAGTTGCCTTTAATTGCTTTAAACATCAAGAAAAGAAGGTCTAAGACCTGCTTTAAGAACGGTTCAACTTTGGTTGCTTGGAATAGGCGAGTCCTCGTTCGTCAAAATTACGACGATATAATGCTGCTAATTATGCATAATTCATAGGTTTTATGCTCAAGACTTTCAAGGTTCACTGAATTATGACCAAGATGCTTGCTGACCTCATTTTGCTTGTAGAGATTTTTCAAACGAAGATGATAATCTTTTGATTAGCGCGAGTTTTCAAGTTTAAACTGAGTTGTATATGTCTTACTTATTTGTATATAAACGCCATATATACATAGAAAAACGATTAGGCAAAGTTCTTTCACAGTGACAAGTTAACAACCTTGATGATTGCTATAATTATTGAGCTAAGGTGATTTTGATCACAAGAATGTTATTATGTTCATAAGGTACCAAGTATCAAGCAGTTACATATTTCATGGTCAAATATACTTTTGTTTTTCGTTGTACTCATAAGATTGCGGCACATTTTATAACTATTTTACATAGTTAGAGGCTAGGCAAATTGTAGTAGCATTGTATGACAGTAATCCCATTTAATCACGTGCCGAATTGACGTTGTGGATCAATAGTCACTCATTAGAATTTTGCTGCAATTAATTCCTGGAAGAGAATAAGATGAAATGCGAATGATGGAATTGCTTGATGTTGTCAACAATTTTTTTTGGATCTATGAGATACATAGACGATGTTAAGTTTAGGTGTGATTTAATATTACAACTTAATGGCATAATTAAATCAAACTCCTACTTTTATAGATAATATAAATATAGCTGCATGTTTGCTGTAATTATTATGACTAAAAATGTGGCAGAAAACTCATAAAAAGGTGAAAGTAACATTATTATTAGTATTATATATATTTTAATTACTATTCGACATACAAGTACGAGCCTTTAATATTTGTTACTCCTAGGTGCAATGCACGGGATCAATATTAATTAGTCCATGAATGTTTACGTTTTAGGTCAATTATGGCATTGAAAAAAAATGTAGGAATAATTTTATTCAAAAATGATGTATACCTATCCATACTTTTAGTATAGACTAGTATGGAGCACGTGCAACGCACGTGACTGTAATCGAGAGTAATTTTTGAAGTGGAATCGTTAGTTTTTTTTGGATCAAATGATGCAATTTAACTTCGTTCTTATTTCTTTTATGACTTGTTTTAGAAGAAATGTATATATGTTGTTCGCAATTTGTAATCAGTTCAATGTTTGAAAATCTTCTTTGTAAGCTTCTGGATTGAATAAATGTTTGATGGTGCTGCTAAAGCCAAATAGAGAAATTAAAATAATGACTCTGTGTTTTTGTTTTTGTAATCTGCCAAATTGGGTTATAGTATCACTTAAGATTTATAATTTTCAAAACAAGGTGTTTTACATTTCATATTTCTGAAATACAAAGTACGTGGTCTTCAACTGCAATAACTGAACATATTTTTAGTTCAAAATGACACTATATTTAAGCCTCTCCCCTCCATTTTGATGCATATTTAACCATGTTTTTCGTTTTTTTCATTTTTCCAACAATTTTTTGTTTCTTAACTGATTTTTCACGTATTTTAATTTTGTTTTTCAGCTTTTGAATCGGCTAATTGTTGCAAGGAAAAAAGAAGTCATATTCTCATTATCCAATATTTATTTCATTTCAAACAAATTAAAAAGGGAGTAATAAAGAGATTTGTTTGTTTGTTTTCCTTCTCATCATACTTTTCATTTCTCTTTAGAATAGATTTATTGTCAATGCTCATTTAATTTTAACCAAATTTAAAAGGGAGTCATAAATGGAGAGTGAGAGTGTTATTAATATAATTAACGGAGGACATAATTGTGTAGAAATAATTTATAACATTCGTACTTTTATAGGTAGTATAGATAGATATAGATATAGATAAGGGTAAATTACACTAAAACCCCCTGAGGTTTTACGTAATTACACTCCACTACCACTATCTTTAAAAATTACACTCCGCCCCCCTGAGGTTTGTATCCGCATTACACACAACTAAACACTTTTAACGGCCCGTCCAACTCCGTTTCAAGATTCCCTGACACACTCCTTTATGTAATTTTCATACCCAAAATACCCCCCTTTATAACATTTTATAACATAAAATACATATACTATTCTCGCAACGGCACCGTGGACTTCATCTTCCTCCAGTGCGTCACCGTCTCCAACCCCAACCGCGACGCCTTCACCCACTACGACAACTCCTTCCAGCTCGCCTGCTCCGGCGCCCTCGTCGGCTTCATCTTCATTTTGCAGTGAAGCAGTGCCAATACAAGGTGCTGGGGCTTGGCGGCGACTGCACCGCCGACGAGATCTGCTCCGCCTACCGCCGGCTTGCCCTCTAGCACCACCCGGACAAGCTCGCCCAGTTCGGTATCTCCCCCGCCGCCTACCGCCGGCCTGCCCTCCAGGCCTATCAAACATCTCCCTTCCCCCACCCCACCCCCCCCCTCCCACCATTCAGATCCAGAACATCAACTACTGAACTACTGACAATCACTCAACCACCCAACTCTACCCTTAACCAGTGGTGGTGGTGGTAAAAAGAGGAGTTGTAGCTTAGCCATGTACGAGCCTCACAGATCTAAGACCGGTCGTACAACCAACCTTGCCTCGTGCATAGTGGCCACGGTCTTCTTGCTCTTCTTGGCGGCCGGAATCGTCGTCGTTTACTTCCTTCTCTTCAAACCGAAAAACCCCAAGATCGCCGTCGACGCCGTCCAGTTCCCAACCTTCTCCGTCACCAACGACACCGTGGACTTCACCTTCCTCCAGTACGTCACCGTCTCCAACCCCAACCGCGACGCCTTTACCCACTACGACAGCTCCCTCCAACTCGCCTACTCTGACGCCCCAGTCGGCTTCATCTTCATTTTGCAGTGAATCGTGTTGTACAGAGGGTGCTCTACCTTCGAATATTAGGGCCAGAATGGAGCTAGTTTTGATGGACCGATTGAGATGCATCTTGATGAACTTCGGGCTGTCGATCAGAGCGCACCATGGCTTTGAAACGCATTTGGACTGTGAATCGAGTGAGTATGTCGGCGATTACATCAGATGGGAGGTCTGGCATTGGGTCTAATGGAGGTTTAGGGTTTTTGTAAATTTCAGCCAAATTCCAAGAAAACATTGTTGAGGGGCATTTTTGTCTTTTTGCATTGCATCGTTAACACCGTAAGAAAAAATGTTACTTTTTGAGCGGAGTGTAATTTTTAAAGATAGCGGTAGTGGAGTGTAATTACGTAAAACCTCAGGGGGTTTTAGTGTAATTTACCCTATAGATAAACATGGCGCCATTTAATCCCAAGAAGGCCTCTTTTGATAACAAGGTCCATAGATGTCTACACTGTATGGCTGCTTTATTCCATTCCATAACGAGTAAAATTTAATTGCTGTCCTGGTTGTAGGAATTTTCTCAAAGTCAATATATAATAACAATAAGTAGTTGCTAAAATTTTTTGGTCACTTTTCTGCTAACATTTTAGCGATAATCATTAGCAGTATTAGTTTAATGTTACTAAATAAAAGTTATTCTTTCCTACTCCTACATACATCTTCCTAACCGGTCAAAGCATAATCCATGAGATTCTCACCTATTTCCTGAAGTACTTCTCAGGGAGAATGAAGATACAACCCCGGTTAACCTGAATTTATATATACTACTTATAATGAGAATAATTTTTTTGGTATAATACCCTTTTAGTGTTACATTATAACTCATTAAGGTGCTAACGCATGTCCAATACGAGGACGTACAAAAATTTAAAATACTATTACCCTCTCTCTACAACTTCAGTTACCTCACAATTGCTGGTATTTTTCATTTAATCTAGCGCCTCTCTAAATTGTTGTTGAGCATGGTGCTGCATGACCATTAAGTCCAAAAAATCCACCAAACAATGACTATTTTGCTGAACTCTTTCCTCAGTGTTTCCCGTTGGTGCCCAGCCAAAATCCAACATCACCGAGTCGAGAAACGTACCAAACGTAAAGGTTTCTACCGAAACAAGACCAACCCATTTGCATTCTCATGATATGTCGCACAATTAGAAGATTAAAGTATGCTCTCAAACAGCTTTACAAGGAGAATTACCCAAGCATCACTCTCAGAGTGCAAGATACAGAGGAATCAGTTCCGTGTTGCTCAACAGGCAACTCATAACAACCCTTCCAATGATGCTCATGTTAATGCCAACAAATGCCTACACCAAGATTGTGGATCTATCCCTAGCAGAAGAAGATTTCTACTACCAGAATCTTGCACCAAAGATATACAACTAGGGACGCTAAATATTGCTTACTCTTATAAGAAAGCGAAAGCTCATCAAGCAAAAACCAAAAGTTCTTGGCACTATAATATCTACTGGCCTGTTAGAGTGGAAGGCGAAATTGCTGTTACTGAAGAAGTTGTTAAGCATTCCACTGCTTACGTAAATGATCACCAACCATACCCAACCTATGCAAACCATTTTCTTCAAATACATGTCCAGAAAATTTTTGAGTCATGAGGATGATCATTAACTAATCACTCTTCTTTCAAAGGAGAACAAGCCCACCGGGCATAAGAACAGAATTCAATCTCGACGTGGGACTTTAATACCTATCGTCACGCATAGCATGGAATACGAGGCTATATCTAGTCTCGATCCGAGAAAAACGGAGTGTCGATTACAAGGAAAGCAGATGAGGCAGCAACTTTAAGACCAGGGGTATTAGCAGTGGTGTACAACCAGAAGTATGCAAAAGGAGGAGAACTCATCAAATATAAGAACCCAACTCAATCCCCATATATAGTTTACAAGGAACTTTAACACTGCAGGAAGAACATTAAGCTCAGCTGAAAGTAACATCTTTTCTTTCTCACTTGTCATACATTTACTGAATAACAAGTCATTGTTTGCACGATGTGGCTCTAATCTTTTGCCAAGAAAAAAGAAAGGTATCTAAGCATGGGCACTCATAGAACATAAGACGGACAATTTTATCTGGATTCAACTATTGATGTAGATACCTATGAGACCCATCAATTATTGAATTATGGCATAGGTGTGAGGCAAACACTTTGGTTCACATCCAACATACTTCCTGGAACAAGAGGAAAGGAAGGCCACCCATTTCACCATTTTACGTGTTGTAGCATATTTATTCTGTCTTGGCTCGGAATTAGGGACCAACTAGTCTAATTGGTCTAGCCCCTTATGATTACCTTAAGCGCAGCAAACTTTATTAGGTTAATGCTTAGGTTTCGGATTATTTGAGTTGGTGTAGTTCAGCCATATTACTTGGTCGGACTATTTCTTATGGTCTCCTTGCAATTTCCAAAGAGTTTCATCAATGTTTCATGTTTGATCTTTCCTAGAGGCATCTGTAAGTTGCCTGGGGTCGGGTCTTACATGCACTCGATCCCTTACGAGAATGAAATGACGTCCTAACGAGAATGAAATGACGTCCTAACTTGACTCGAGGTCAACTCTTTATCTGGTTAAGTTAGTTGTTACAAAAGGGGTCTAATGTAGAAAAGATTTGTGTAATTAATTCAAATGATGGCCGTTTCTTTCAACAAATGAGCGATTGAAATTCATTACAAAAGTTGTTCTTTAACTATCCGAGTTATGTGGGTTAAGGACGCTATTTATCAAATGTTTCAATTTCATTTACTCCACTATTTATGGTTCTATGATCTCTTTGGTCCATTCCATCAATTCCGGCTCTTAAGTGGTCAAATTGAGGGGCAAAAATGACAATCCATAGGCCATTCTTCATTTTGACCCAAATAGATTTGACCTGATTTTGACCTGGTTCTTCTCCCCAACCAACACCCTCAACCCCAAAACCGCCACATCATCAGCCCTAGGTGTGCCGTCGCCATTTACTCCTTAAGTGCGCCACAACCTCCACACACCCCCACACCCCACGCACACGAATCCACAACCCTCACCCTTTGACGAATGGGTTGGTGGTTGTAGTGGATTGGAATGGTGGTGGTAGATCGAGATTGATGGTGATGATAGTCAATGGAGTTTGGTGTAAGTTAAATATATATTTTTTTTGGAAGCACTTTGATGGACAAGAACAAAAAATGGAGTAGAGGTAATGTAGGTCGGCTCAATATGATCTATTAATCTATGAACAATTAGTAGCACTATCCCTGGTTGCAAGTAGTATTCCCTGTATTAATGAATAAGCACAAGGTATAATCATGTATGATTCACTGCCCAAAGGAGCACTGATAAGGTTCCGAAAGGAAAACATTTAACACCAATCATCTAAACATGAATATATTTAGAGAAGATATAGCGATCCAAGCATGATTAGTTCCAGTTTTATCAACTATCGGAGAAGAACTACACAATCTAATCAAGTTTAATTCTACCTCAAGACAATTGTGCAAAAGAATCAAGAAACAGAATAAGCCGCAGCTCTCTCTCTAACCAGGCCTTCCCCTTTTCTGACCAGCTTTGCCGCCCGACCTTGAAGCACCATTTGATTACCCTTCAGATGAACCTTCCATGGCCTTGGTGAAGTAACTTGAAACATCAGAATAAAGATGAATCACTCTCCTTATGTTGTTACTGAGTTCTCTGATCAAACCCACACCTGCTCAAATTATCAGGAATTTTGGAGTCATGATTCTCATTGATAAGCAATCAATATGATTTTGAACCTGAACGAAACTCTAATGAAATGTTTGCAATACTTTCCCGTCTAGTTGGGTATCATTACCTAGGTCTCCTGAAGGCTTTATTGACTCTTGCTCCATCTTCGACTGACTTGTTGCTGGTGCTATTTTTTACTTATAGGTTCGACCGCGGCAGCCCACTTTAAAAGTGGGTTTACGACGCTAGAAAAATACAAGGAGTTAGGGGTATGCTCTAATGATTTATTTTGTATCTCAATACAAAACTCTCGTATTGCGTTAGTGAATTGTGTGCTTATGAAGTGTAGGACTTTTATAACATGAGAGAGATATTCTTCGAAGACAATGTCAAGAAAGAAGTGGCCCATATAACTAGAGTGTCAAAACACAACCCATCAACAAAAGGATTGGCTGCAAATTTTCTGTCCATTGAAGATTTTATGGGATGTTATATTTTCTTAAACAAGGATAGGAGACATTTGCTAGTGCAACATTTGGATGATGAGAAGATCGCAGTATTGGAAAACAGCCCGTTTAGCATGCTGAAGGCTCCAATTAGATTTGTGTGTTGGATGGACTATGTACATGAGATACTTGAATTAGAGGGCAGAGAAGAGGGCGGAGACGACTTAGAGGGCGGAGAAGACTTGGAGGGCGGAGAAGACTTGGAGGGCGGAGACTTAGAGGGCGGAGAAGACTTGGAGGGTGTAGACTTGGACGGAGAAGACTTGGAGGGCAGATCAAAGGAGTGGGCCGTTTTGAATACGGACGAGTCTTATTATGATCCTACGTTCCAAAACGTGTGTTCGGGTTGTGGTAGCATAATCCGTGATGTATATGGAAGCGTTCTAAAGATGTCTTGTCGACAATTATATGTAAGTAATGCTTTCGCATCGGAAGCTTATGCGCTGTATTTTGGGTTGGCGGAGGCGAAATCTTTGAGGGTCGAGAGGCTGTTGGTTCTAGGAACTTGGAAAGGTTGGTGAGGATGGAGAGTACTGTGCCAAATGATTTAAGGCTTGTTGGGAGCCTCATCACGGAAGTGATGAAGGACTTTTTGAAAGTGAAAATCTTTTCCATTTTGCGTGAAGCAAACTCCCCTGCCGATTTTCTGGCCAAGCGTGGCGCGCGCGGATATACGGAAGAAGTTAGCTCGCACGATTTGACGATGCTGAATTTTAAATATCTCAAGAATTTTCATTGAAGATGACCAGCACCAGCACCAGCACCAGCAACAGCCACAGACATTTGCTAGTGCTGTTGCTGGTGCTGGTGCTGTGGCTATGGCTGTGGCTCACCGCTTTCTTGGGCAAAGTTGATTCTGAACTTGCCTTTGCATCGCATGTCATCTTCAATGAAATTCTTGAGATATTTAAAATTCAGCATCGTCAAATCGTGCGAGCTAACTTCTTCCGTATATCCGCGCGCGCCATGCTTGGCCAGAAAATCGGCAGGGGAGTTTGCTTCACGCAAAATGGAAAAGATTTTCACTTTCAAAAAGTCCTTCATCACTTCCGTGATGAGGCTCACAACAAGCCTTAAATCATTTGGCACAGTACTCTCCATCCTCACCAACCTTTCCAAGTTCCTAGAGTCAACAAGAACCAACAGCCTCTCGACCCTCAAAGATTTCGCCTCCGCCAACCCAAAATACAGCGCATAAGCTTCCGATGCGAAAGCATTACTTACATATAATTATCGACAAGACATCTTTAGAACGCTTCCATATACATCACGGATTATGCTACCACAACCCGAACACACGTTTTGGAACGTAGGATCATAATAAGACCCGTCCGTATTCAAAACGGCCCACTCCTTTGATCTGCCCTCCAAGTCTTCTCCGTCCAAGTCTACACCCTCCAAGTCTTCTCCGCCCTCCAAGTCTTCTCCGCCCTCTAAGTCTCCGCCCTCCAAGTCTTCTCCGCCCTCTTCTCTGCCCTCTAATTCAAGTATCTCATGTACATAGTCCATCCAACACACAAATCTAATTGGAGCCTTCAGCATGCTAAACGGGCTGTTTTCCAATACTGCGATCTTCTCATCATCCAAATGTTGCACTAGCAAATGTCTCCTATCCTTGTTTAAGAAAATATAACATCCCATAAAATCTTCAATGGACAGAAAATTTGCAGCCAATCCTTTTGTTGATGGGTTGTGTTTTGACACTCTAGTTATATGGGCCACTTCTTTCTTGACATTGTCTTCGAAGAATATCTCTCTCATGTTATAAAAGTCCTACACTTCATAAGCACACAATTCACTAACGCAATACGAGAGTTTTGTATTGAGATACAAAATAAATCATTAGAGCATACCCCTAACTCCTTGTATTTTTCTAGCGTCGTAAACCCACTTTTAATAAAGTGGGCTGCCGCGGTCGAACCTATAAGTAAAAAATAGCACTGTGTTAAAAATCCAGGGGCAGAAACTCATAAAATTTTCCATGCTGCTGAAACTCGTCAAAGGAATAATGCATCATCTAAACTAAAGAAGAGAACCAAAAATGACTTCTTTATCAATGACAAAAACTTCAAGAATCTATCTTATCAACTACATAGAAGTTGTTCAACAAAACATTTCATTTTTACCGCCTGGAAGATGTGTGTTGAAATACAAAAGTAAAACATATCTTTAACGGCAAAGTAGACAACTAAACTTCGAATTAGCAAAAGATTTGGGTGGAGGGGACTATGCCCAATGTTTTCTGGCACTCTACCGTTGCCGAACATCAGTTGAGACATACCATAATAGTTAGCTTCCCTTGGTTGTTCTACTGCAACACATGACAATTTTCGTACAATAGCAATTGGGGATCTAAACTGTCCCCTTTGTATATGTGAAGCATCCTGCAATATAAATTCATACTTAAAAATATGCATATGTTTATCGAAGAGCTATTGTGAAGTCATACCAAGTACCGGTTAAGAAAGACATTGCCAAGTTCTACAAGTTAATCCAACGCAAAAGACAGTGTATACAAACGAAAATAACTATAAAGTGGGAACTCATACAGCAATATCTCTGCTAGAGCAGCTGCTAACTCAAGGAAACTACAAGAGATCCAAAGTCTGATTATGCAACAGCAAGATCCTTTTCTAATTCAGGTAGAAAAGGAAACTCACGCAGCACTATCATTTGGTCCAGGCCGAGGACGCTTTCTATCATCAACAAGCCATAATAAAAGAATTTAATCTAGGGGACAGCAACATAGCATACGTTTTTAGAAATATGCAAATTCACAGAGCTCATAACAAGATTCTTTCTATCAATACTTTGGATGGAGTACAAGTGGTTGGAACCAGGGAGGTACATCAGGTTGCTATTCAACATTTTGTTGAGTTTCTTGGAACTCCTGTGCCTTATCAACATCAAACAAAAGACAGAATGACTGCAGTCATTAGGAAGCATGTCTCAACCATGGATCAAGAAATGTTAAATGCTCCTATTTGTCAACAGCAGGCCAAAGAGGCTATCAAGAAATGAAAATAACTATAGAGTGGGAACTCATACAGCAATATCTCTGCTAGAGCAGCTGCTAAACTCAAGGAACTACAAGAGATCCAAAGTCTGATTATGCAACAGCAAGATCCTTCTCTAATACAGAAAGAAAATGAAACTCGCGCAGCACTATCATTTGGTCCAGGCTGAGGCGAATTTCTATCATCAAAAGGCCAGAATAAAATAATTAAATCTAGGGGACAGCAACACAGCATACGTTTTTAGAAATATCAGGTTGCTATTCAACACTTTGTTGTCAACCTCAAAACAAAAGACAGAATGACTGCAGTAATTAGGAAGCACGTCTCAACCATGGATCAGGACAGGAAATGTTAAATGCTCCTATTTGTGAACAGCAGGTCAAAGAGGCTATATACTCCCTCTCCCTCCCCCTCCCCTCCTCTCTCTCTCTCTCTCTCTCTCTCTCCATCTCTTTTTCAATTGGCTATATTACGTGACAATCCAAATATGGCTCTACCAATTCGTAGGGATATGGCTATAAGTTCCACTACATCGATTCATTTTTATTACACATCTTCAAAGATCATCAAGTACAGCAACAACGAATTCAAAAAGAAACTATTAAGCTGACGCACCTTGATAGTTCCAAAGTTGTTAGTGCAGAGCGAGAGGAGCCAGAGCACAATCTTCGCTTAGGGTAGGGTAAGCTGCCTAGAACCAGAGAGGTAGGGGATGGAACTCATTTCGATCTATTGCTGTATTGTTAAAAGACTGAGAACCAACGCTCCAGATTATCCCATGAAATGATCAAGGCTGGGGCTTTTGTCAGACTTCCTTTTTCTGCTTTCCTTATGGCTAGGGGTGAGCTTTTAAACCTTTTGAAACCGATCCAACCGTTCCGTCTATTTTCAAATTGATCTAAAAAATCAATCGGTTTGGTTTTTTTCTTTTTTTCCAAACCGTACATTCGGTTCGGATTTTTTTTGAAACCGCATAAACCAAACCAACCGTATATAATATAACATATCTATATTTTTACGTAATCCTAGTTATTTTTACTAACCCCTAATTATCTAACCACTCATATAAAATGGGATAAACCCTAAATTCCTTGACGTAATACGCATTTTTCACTCGCCGCTTACATCTCACTAAGTGTTATTAATTATGATAAAAAAAATTCAATTTTTTTGGAGCTTATTAGCATGTATAAGTTATCAATTTTTGGGCCTAAGCTTGCCTAAAGGGAGAATAATCATATTACAAAAAATGCAACTTGGTCCTCGTCTTATTTCCAATAGACATAAATGGCTTGTGATAAATTGACCTAACATATTATGTTCATCGACTCACAATCACCAACTCAAATTTTTATCTTCAATTTCGATTTTTTAATGAGGTGTACACTTTGGTTGATTAGGTTAGAAACACTTGTTTTCGTTATACTAAAACTGGGTTGACAAACTAACAAACTGCCACATCATTTCGTCTGAGAGTCAAAACTTAGTTTATCCTAACTTTACGCTCCCAAACCAAATGATGTGACAGATAGTCTACCTAGTTTTGTATAATGAGAACTTGCATTACTTGTGAAAAATACCTGCGAAAGGACATTGCCACGTCGTTTATGAGCCAAATCTAGGCAAATTTTGACAATTCATTTAAGGGTGACACATTTTCATCCGTACATTTGGAAACTGTTAATCCTGGTGCTTAAAATTTTTAATATACTTTGTTCAAAATGTACCGCATCATGTAGGTAAGGAAGTGATGCACTTTTTCTGATAAGCAACAGCATATGGAATCAGACTTTTTTAATATGTAACATTACTGCGGAATTCTCTTTCTTATGCTTTGCTTGTTGGTACTCAGTGCCTGAAATGAAAGATAGTGCGTTCGTTTCAAACAAATCTACTCGATAATTTTATGTTGATCGACTATCATCATTCCTCCGCTTTATTATGGGAACAAACACAATGCCAACACTATCCAACCGTAGCCCCAAGCTGTGTCACTTGGCAAATGTTAGTGCCTTCCAATGCATGTAATCACATGTTGAACACTTTAAAACAAAAGGCACAACATCTCACTGCATGTGTTCAATATCGATTTGTCTTGAAAGAAATGAAAGAAAAGGGAGACTACAACCTTAAACACCTTCCGGCCCTTCCAATGCATGTAATCACATTTTGAATACTTTAAAGCAAAGTCAGAACATCTCATTGCATGTGTTCAAAATCTATTTTCTTGAAAGAAATGAAAGAACAGGCACACTCTACAACCCTTAACATCTTCCGGCCGCCACTACCACTCTTCGCACTTGTCATTTGATATCGTCATTTGTCATTAATAACACAGGAAACCACTATCTGGTGTTAGTGTAAGTGTGGCTGTACTAGCATTTTTCTACACAAAGAGAGAACATCTACACATGATCCATGAAATAATAAGAGATGCCTAACCCCTTGAATGTAACTGTTCCTTAATGCCCACAAAGAGCAGTACTGAAGTAATTCTTTCCCCGTACTCTAATTCATCGGAAGTGGCAACATTAGCTGTTTAAGTTTAATTAACTGATGACAACTTAAGAAACTAATGCAAGGAGATTTTGAAGTTTCTCTTCAGGCTATTCACTGTTTAGGTTACTCAATGAGTTAAATCAAACTTCGTCTTGCCTTTGGAATTGATTACTTAAAGCCCATAAAATTCAATTAATCCGTTTTATCTTTATTACTAGTTTTGCTACAAAAAATTATCAAGAACTAATAATTGCTTAACAGTAGAGCATCTAAGATATGGGGCTTTACGTCAAATTCAGATCGTTGTGATCATGAACAACCAATGCTGCACTCACTCACGAAACAGTCGGCTGCCATCCTCTATCCCTCCAAGAGGTTGACAGCTTCCCCGATTTGTTCTTTGTCAATGCAACAGGAGAACGAAAGTTTACGACGATTGCCAACTTGAACTCGACAAAAGTTTTCTTAGTGGCTGCCACCACCACCGCAAACCCACCCCCCACCCAAAACAAAACAAAAAAAAAAACAAATGATAGTACTACTATTATAACAGCATATTTGTTTCATTTGTCAAACTCACCAAATACAAAAAAAGTGCTATGGGTTTGGAAATTCATTTCAAATTCAAGTCCAATCCTAAAAGAATTTGTTCCGAACCTGGTGCTGGTATTCTTATTTATATATGTACGAGGAACCAGTGAATTGCTAGAATCGAAATCACTCGACACAATAACTCAGTGACTGTCAGCGTCAACAATTTTAATTAAGGGAATAGGTGCGAAGGAAACTCATTTAGCACTTAGAGATGACTGAAAAGCATTGTGTCGGTATTGAGTTATACCAAATAAATAGCAATTTTTTTTTTTTTTAAAAAAAAAAAGGCCATTTGATAAAGTTATATTCATATAAGTTTAATTTCCTTTCTTACGTTCATTTTACTTGCAGCCTGCCTTTTCGGAACAAGTCTTGTATTCCACTAAACTCATTGATCTAAATTACGGGTGCGAGCAGCTCAATTGAGGTAAACCATAGTGTAATACAATACCATGAGTCTGAAATAAGTTAAAGGGAACCTGATCTTGTCTACATTTATTTAGGTTTCAAATTTTGGATAGTTTGACGGGTTCAATTTGGTCTGCGTAGGAGTTTCAATTGTTTTATATGTTCAACTATTCCATCGCCAAAAGATAATGAAACAACATTATTTGATATGAGAGACTACAAACCGATTAAGATTGAAAAAGCATTCAATCCACGTACAAAGGTCGCCCAGTGTATAGACTATTAGTCGAGTGAGTAGACTCAGAGGTGAGACAGGCAACACCAACTATTATAATGAGTCAGTTTCAGGCCACTTCTGAAAGAGTTTCTGCCGAATACACCATTTTCAAAGACAAGGAGTCCTGGGGCCCCCTAGGAGAAGACCTACCTCACCAGAAATCTTTGATCGCGTCTTCCATCTGGGCCTGAGGCATTCTAGCTCGTCAAGCTCGGAAGTCTCTTAGCCAGCGGCGCGACTAGAAAAGAGTGGGACACCCCATTAATCAAAGATTATAGTTCTTGGTTGTCAAGGTGTAAGGGTCTTTCTCATCAGTCATATCCTAAACCACTTCTTGTTAAGTTGCTGAATGATAGGGAAGGCTTTCTAAACGAGAGAAAATACTGAGAATATGCAGGCGGGTTTCGATCTTGGTGGGCTGATCAACGGATATGCATAGGTTCTTTCTTCAGCCTCCATTTAGCGACTTATTTCTTCTATTTATTCGACTAACGACGCAACCCTTCTAGTGTTTTCTCGCCACATCTCCTGCCGTTTTCGGACATACTTCATCTGAGTTTCTTTTGGAGGTTTTGACATCGAATAAATCCAAATCAAGGACGACCTACTTTTACCAATCAAGAAGGAGGAACTGCACTTCACCCTTTCATTTAGTAATTAGGTTGCCCCTCGTTCCAAGTCAGGAATTTTAAACCTTAAAAGAAAGAGTCTCAATTTCATTACCTCACTCTTGAAGGAACATAAGAAAGAGAATTCCGCAGATGTCAATCAACTAGGGAAAGGGAGGTGGAGAAATGCTACATAGAGCTGCTGAGATATGACTATGATTCAAGCACTATGGACGGAGATTGATTTACTGGATTTCACCTCGACGAGATAAAAATCTTATGAAGACCACATAAAAACAATTTGAAATAAAAGCTAAGCCTTGAGCTTCGTCAAAGTCAGACAGCCTAAATTACTTAAACTACCCTAGATATGAAAGTCCACTTCCTCTCTTAATCAATCCTGATAGATAGTGCTGCTGCCCCCCCCCAAAAAAAAAAGTCCGGCCAGTTAGTGACAGTTCCTTTCGGGCGGGAAGAAGGGCATTTCCTTGATTGAGATCGAGAGGGAGGTTCTTTAGTAGCCTAGCACTATAGTCAGACCCAGAGGAGTTTGTTAAGATCATCCTCCACTTGCCCGAGACTTGCTGAAGGGGTGGAAGTTGGTATGGGTATTGATGGTTTAACCAACCTAATCCAAGAAAATGCTGGTTTTGAACCAACCCAACCCACCTAGTTACAAAATTGGGTTAGGTTGGGTTGGTTTAATATAAAACCGGGTTATGTAGGGTTGCGCTTTAAAAACCCAAGAAATATATATTCTTTTACAGTTTTGTATTTTGTTGGTAAACTCCATAATTAAGCACCACCACTTGCTTCCACCATCGCACCGCCATCTACTACCACTTGCCACCATCGGCGACAATCGCAGCCACCGACTGCAGAGACCTTCCCTCCTTGAGGGTGGGTGGGCTTCCCTCTTAAGAAGTGGACTGCCTTCCCCTTATAAGGGGGTTGGCCGCCTTCCCCCCGAGAGGTTGACTGCCTTCCCCCTAGAAGGAAGGTCTCAATTCTGAACCCACACCTATGGGAGCTCTTCACCTCCGCGACACCTGCCGGCGTGCCCAAGCGCCGTACTCGTGTCATGTGCCCACGGGACGACGCCCACCTCCTCTCCTTCGCTGTTAGCTGCAAGGCATACACGTCCTCTGTCCCATGCATAGGCAATCCCTTCAGCATCAATACATCCGACAACGTCGGACCAATCTCCCCAAACTTTGTCACAAAGGTGTGAGTCTGGTACTCCACCTAGAAAGAATAAGTGCCAACCCGCCAATGTCCTTGAAGACCTCCACCCCCTAACTGTCACCTCAAGGGAGGTCTCCAAGCCCAGGGAGCGTATTACATCTGTCCGCACCAGATCACCTATGATATAATAATCGTACTAGTCTTCCCAACCCGTGGGCATCGCACTGTGAGCCTTGAAAACCACAGGTAACCAAGGTACGTAAAGTCTGTCCACCAACAAGCACGATGTGGACCTTGGTTTAAGTAGCATGGACACGGACACCGTGTCCGACACTGACACTGATAGGGACATCGGATACCGCAATTTTCAAAATAACAAATTTTGGACACCACAAGACACCGCTAAATATTGTATGTATATTTTATGTATGGGCACGTTTACATATGTTTCAAGCACATTCCGCCCTCATGGAAAAGTAAAGCACCAACAAATAAACCATAAATTAGAGTCTTACTCAAAATCAAGTTAATATAGATAAAATGGTAGTGCAAGATCCCATAAAGACAAGCCAAAAGGAAGATAAACGGCTTTCGTCTCTTCCCTCCACTACCAGTTTTGCCCCATAAGTGTCAGACACTTTTGGGTAAGGTGACGGACACTTCTGCCTAAGGTGTCCGACACGGTGTCTAATAATTAAACCAAAAAAATATTTGGACACAGCCAAGAGGTGACCGACCCGTGTCTGGAGGTGTCAGAGGGGTGTCGGTAGGTGTCGAACACGATACCTCGACCCTGAAGAGGTGTCCGTGCTTCCTAGACCTCAATGATGCCAAAGGCGCGGTATCAGTACTCAGGGCCCTAATATACGGTGATGGAACACCAGGCTCCTCAGCCATCGACCGACCACTCCAAGGTAAGGAGAACTCTTGGTTTGCTACTCGGATACTCAGCTCCCTCTATAGCTCCTCACTAGGTGCACTGGGCACCCCGCCTTCCCTTCAGTGCCAGCAGAATGTTACTCTTGTTGCGATCCAAATCATAGCTTCTCTCACCAATTCCCAAAATATCAAGAGAACCGACGTCGTATTCAACAAAAAATAATTACCGAGATCATCGCACCGCCGACGTGGTGTCATCCGTGGCCCACCCTCAGTCGCGGCCCGCCTCTCGGCCTCGTCATGAGATCGGCCCATCCTTCACCCGAACCTCCTTCTTTTCCTTTCCCTTTCCAATCCCCCCTTCCACCCCCACCTCACTCGCAACGCTTGGTTGGCCGCACCCTTAGCCCGAGCCACGGCGCTCGCGGCCCGAGGTTGCACCCCCACATCGCCTTCCCTCATTCCCCTCCCCTGGTGATGTGGCACTCTCAGGGGGCGCCACACGTCTACTAATGACACAGACATACTTTTGCCTATAAATAGAGGACGTTGGACTTAATTCTAAGGGCTTGAATTTCGTTAGCAAAAAATCACTTTCTCGCTCTAGAATTCCAGAGCCAGAGATTCTAGAGAGAGAAAGCTCTTGGACTTTGGACTCTGAATCAATACCCTGAATTGGACCTTTGCATTTGGATCGTGACTCTCGAACCTGAACTTGGATTGACGTCCCGTGTTTGCCTCAGCCCTCGCCCTCGTATCACTGCAAATCCTAAGGCCCTATCCGCGAAGCCTTGGTCTCTGTCCTCGTTCTACCCTCATTTGATCCCATTAATGAACATATGACAGCTGACTCGGACTGTATCCTTTGTGGCACCGCCGCGTAATCTACGAACACACTTCCTTGGCATCACACGTTTACCAAATTTACAAGAGAGTTACAAAGGCTCTTAGTTAAAATTGTTACAGGTTTACAAGTTTTAAAAGAACAGATGAGACCTCACTCCCTGCGGCAATGATGCATATACCACGCCCTACTTTTTTGCAACCTTTCAGTGAATTTCGTGATGCTATGTCACGTTGACAATCAGTATCTTCTTGGATTGGACCTTAGATGATTTTCGAACTCTCAGAGGAGGAAATAGGATCATACGTCCATGCCAGGACATAACCAGCAACTATAATAACACGTGTTTACGTCGCAGCTGGAGGATAACAACAGATGCAGGTACATCTCTATTGAGGTAAAAGTCTTAACATTCGATGGCTGAATCAGAAAGTCTTGGCCATGTGAATTGTTACTCGCATCAAAAGGAAGCTGTTGTACAACATGTACCTTTTGTTCATCTCCTAAAGTAGCAAAAGTAACCCTTGTAAAGTAATAGGAGTCAAGAGAGAATGGTGGCGTTTCAGTTATTATGGCAAAGACCAAGGGCATATGTGCTGGTTTTCCACACAGAAAAAAAAACTGATATGGTGACAAATTATAGATATACCGGACATATCACCGTAAAAATACATACAAAAACAAAAATATATACGTTTACGTATATACAACATATACACAGATATGTACATGTACACCTACGTATACATACATGAACAGGAAAAGAAAAGACATACGTATATCCATATGAACTGGAGATAGCACCAAAAAGAAAAAACAGAGTATTAGTCCAAAGTACTGTAGGTTACCTCGCTAGTTACGTAGATCTGAAGTACTTGGCTTGAGTCCTCCACATCCACAACTAGGAATCCCTAGCACCATCCTCCCGGTCTTTTTTTTTAGGTTTAGAACAAGCGTCGAGAGAAGATACAGCACGTTAAGGGAGAACCCTCCGGCGATTGAGGATCGGCGGCAGCAGCGTGCGTGGAAACTGGTCGCCCAGATCCTGTAACAGCACGTGAAAAGCCTTGTATACGGTGGTCCAGGGGCGGAGCCAAGATTTCATCCCAGAGGGGGCTAAATATATATCGAAATTAATAATTATTTTTATTAGTAAAATAGCAACAAAAAAAAATGCATTTTTTGACAAAACACAAATTAATACGAAAAATCATCCAAAAAGTCTTATTTAATTCCACGAACACTTCCGAACAAGTAGCAACACAAACAAAATGCTTCATCTTTTGCTACTCTATACTCCAACCAACTCGAATAAATGTCAAACCAAGAAGAAACAAATCGACGAGACTGAGTTCCGATTTTTGTAAATGGAAAACTGTGGTCACGAGGTTGGCAAGGGAGAACTGAGAAGGGAGAGGCCGGTCGCCGGAGAGAGAGAGAGAGCCGAAGAGAGAGAGAGAGAGAGCCGAAAAGGGTGAAAAATACTATATATATATATATATATATATTTTTTTTTTAAATTTTACAGGGGGCTATAGCCCCCTCTCGTACATGCCTAGCTCCGCCAGTGCGGTGGTCTATCCATCTTGACTCGGCAGAGCTTGTAACCGGATCGCCGGTTGTAGCTGACGTGCGGCTATTCTGTTATCCAAGGGTTGTTACTTGTAACGTGGACGGTACGGTGGTACGACTACGACCGGGGGGGGGGGGGTGGTGGTGCCGCTCACTAATGAGGTCGTCGGCGGTCGACAAAAACGAAGACATAGTAATAGTAGTATATAGAAAGACGAAAAAGTGTAAACAGCTGTAAGGCCGTAAGGGTATAACTACTTAAAGCCCCACGGGAGTAGTCAGATTACATTTTTTGTGACAAAAAAGAAGTTTATCCTCGTTTATTACTTGCATTGTAGCTGTAATCATACCTAAAAAAAATTGATTTTATATTAAAACTTCTAGGCAGAAGCTTTAACTCAAAAAATAATAGCACACACACACACATATATATATATATATATATATATATATATATATATATATATATATATATATATATATAAATGAACCACAACCCTCAATGAAGACGAACATCTACTTAAAAACTTGAAAATTATTATTCATCCGCAAATCATCAACTCAAACCTCCTCAATCACTCCCGCCGCTCACTTAAAGGGGTTTGCATTTGATCAAATCCTTTAAAACACGCAGGGAATGCCACATTGGAGTTGTACAAAAGACGTAAATAACTTTATTTTTGTAAGCGATCTTGTAATCCCATAATAACTAATCCTCTCGATTAATGATTGTTGATCAACTAGAAGTAATCATAGAGCTTTCAACTTTTTATTTTCTTGTTTTCAAGTATGTCTTGTCTTTATCTTCTTTTTTCTTTTAATTACATTATACTTTTGCTTTTCCTTATCTCTGTGTTTTGACTTTTTCTTCAAAAATGAAGAACTGGAGAGAGTTTTATACATGAGATGTGGGCAGAGTTGGTGATCACTTTATATATATATATATATACCTAAAAAAGCTATTTGTAACGTAAAATGAGTTAAACAATAACCCATTGCCCACATAATATTATGTTACTTATAAAGAACAATAAACACGTCAATGATTCACCGCCCATAAGCTCGGTCAAAAACTAGCTAATCATTCCATAATTTTTTAACATCTCGAACATAGAACGATAAACACACCAAGCGCCTAATGATATACGTATGGATTTTTTTTTAATTTTTTATTTTTTTGCCATTGCACAAATTGATCTATTCGTATTTATTACAAGAAAATAGCTCTTTAGCAACGGACCCAAATATGTCGCTAAAAGTCACTTTTATCGACGGACTACCATATTGGTAAAGATCCGATAAATGTTTTTACCGACGGATCTTTACCTTTATTTGAGATCTTGTTCAAACGCAGAGAGTTACGAAAAAAGAGTACAAGTTGAGTTTGTTTAGAGTGATGGAAAGTTTTTTGAAATTAATCTTTTTTTTAAGGGGTGGTTAAAGTTTAGGAAGATTAAGAGGGTGTTTGGGATTGATTAAATCTTGGTCAAACCTGATTTAATCTAGATTAAATCAGGTTTGTGGGTGTTTGGCAAAAGAGATTAACAGATTTAATCCATCTCCAAAAGTTAAAAACTGATTTAATCCATAATCCTCAAAAGTGAGGATTATGAAATAATCACTTTTTCCATAATCAGGTTTGACCATGTAATTTACCATCCTATCCCTATATTTTTTACAAAAAAACCTCTCATACCCCTTAATTAATTAGATAATTGCTGGAGTTTATCTCTTCTCTGCTAACCTTTTTTCAATACTAATGTTCGTGATGCTATCTGTGATGCAATTTCTGCTAGATAATTTTATTTTTTTTGCGCAAGATAAACTTTATTTGTAATTTTGGGATGTTATCGTACTATAAGCAATAACGTGAGATTGTTTATATTTTTTAATTTAAAATAAAAAGTAACAACTTTTATAGGACGTGAAAATAGTTATTTTCATGATTTATTTGGGCATTATAATTATTTACGAATAAAAGTTATGTTAACGTTGCATGGATATTATAAAAATTGTTTATTGAATGCCCTCTATGGTCATTTTGTTATAGTGAAACTGATTTAAGTACTTTTTATCCAAACACTTTTTATAAATTTAATCTAATTAACAACTACTTTTGCGAAACAACAAACTAATTCTGATTAAATCAGATTTTGAAAACTGATTAAGATTTAAGCAGAATCTGCTTTTTTTAATCAATCACAAACGGGCTCTAAGTGTCAATTGAAGTTTTAAATTGTAAATCATATATTTTAGCCAGTCAATTATTGACAGCAAATATTATGTCTATTAATAAATCAAAAATTCTGAAATAAAAGGGTTAAAGGTTTGGAAGCCAAGTAAATTCAATATTCAAATACATACAAAAGGACAAGACAGGTCGGTAAGCACCTCCTTGCCTTTAAAGTAGGTTAACTCCATGGTGGAGCCCATCTTGGTGGACAGCTGTGATTTCGTTGACGTCTAGTCTGGCACAAACTTTGAAGGTAATCTGTATCTGTGCCTTTTATGTTCTAACCATTAATTGAGAAATGAATTTTAACCATTAAAGGTTTGGAAGCCAAGTAAATTCAAATACATACAAAAGGACAAGACAGGTCGGTAAGCACCTCCTTGCCTTTAAAGTAGGTTAACTCCATGGTGGAGCCCATCTTGGTGGACAGCTGTGATTTCGTTGACGTCTAGTCTGGCACAAACTTTGAAGGTAATCTGTATCTGTGCCTTTTATGTTCTAACCATTAATTGAGAAATGAATTTTAACCATTAATTGAGAAATGAATTTTAACCATTAAAGGTTTGGAAGCCAAGTAAATTCAAATACATACAAAAGGACAAGACAGGTCGGTAAGCACCTCCTTGCCTTTAAAGTAGGTTAACTCCATGGTGGAGCCCATCTTGGTGGACAGCTGTGATTTCGTTGACGTCTAGTCTGGCACAAACTTTGAAGGTAATCTGTATCTCTGCCTTTTCTGTTCTAACCATTAATTGAGAAATGAATTTTAACCATTAATTGAGAAATGAATTTTAACCATTAAAGGTTTGGAAGCCAAGTAAATTCAAATACATACAAAAGGACAAGACAGGTCGGTAAGCACCTCCTTGCCTTTAAAGTAGGTTAACTCCATGGTGGAGCCCATCTTGGTGGACAGCTGTGATTTCGTTGACGTCTAGTCTGGCACAAACTTTGAAGGTAATCTGTATCTGTGCCTTTTATGTTCTAACCATTAATTGAGAAATGAATTTTAACCATTAAAGGTTTGGAAGCCAAGTAAATTCAAATACATACAAAAGGACAAGACAGGTCGGTAAGCACCTCCTTGCCTTTAAAGTAGGTTAACTCCATGGTGGAGCCATCTTGGTGGACAGCTGTGATTTCGTTGACGTCTAGTCTGGCACAAACTTTGAAGGTAATCTGTATCTGTGCCTTTTATGTTCTAACCATTAATTGAGAAATGAATTTTAACCATTAATTGAGAAATGAATTTTAACCATTAAAGGTTTGGAAGCCAAGTAAATTCAAATACATACAAAAGGACAAGACAGGTCGGTAAGCACCTCCTTGCCTTTAAAGTAGGTTAACTCCATGGTGGAGCCCATCTTGGTGGACAGCTGTGATTTCGTTGACGTCTAGTCTGGCACAAACTTTGAAGGTAATCTGTATCTCTGCCTTTTCTGTTCTAACCATTAATTGAGAAATGAATTTTAACCATTAATTGAGAAATGAATTTTAACCATTAAAGGTTTGGAAGCCAAGTAAATTCAAATACATACAAAAGGACAAGACAGGTCGGTAAGCACCTCCTTGCCTTTAAAGTAGGTTAACTCCATGGTGGAGCCCATCTTGGTGGACGGCTGTGATTTCGTTGACGTCTAGTCTGGCACAAACTTTGAAGGTAATCTGTATCTGTGCCTTTTATGTTCTAACCATTAATTGAGAAATGAATTTTAACCATTAAAGGTTTGGAAGCCAAGTAAATTCAAATACATACAAAAGGACAAGACAGGTCGGTAAGCACCTCCTTGCCTTTAAAGTAGGTTAACTCCATGGTGGAGCCCATCTTGGTGGACGGCTGTGATTTCGTTAACGTGTAGTCTGGCACAAACTTTGAAGGTAATCTGTATCTCTGCCTTTTCTGTTCTAACCATTAATTGAGAAATGAATTTTAACCATTAATTGAGAAATGAATTTTAACCATTAAAGGTTTGGAAGCCAAGTAAATTCAAATACATACAAAAGGACAAGACATGTCGGTAAGCACCTCCTTGCCTTTAAAGTAGGTTAACTCCATGGTGGAGCCCATCTTGGTGGACAGCTGTGATTTCGTTGACGTCTAGTCTGGCACAAACTTTGAAGGTAATCTGTATCTGTGCCTTTTATGTTCTAACCATTAATTGAGAAATGAATTTTAACCATTAAAGGTTTGGAAGCCAGGTAAATTCAAATACATACAAAAGGACAAGACAGGTCGGTAAGCACCTCCTTGCCTTTAAAGTAGGTTAACTCCATGGTGGAGCCCATCTTGGTGGACAGTTGTGATTTCGTTGACGTCTAGTCTGGCCCAAACTTTGAAGGTAATCTGTATCTCTGCCTTTTCTGTTCTAACCATTAATTGAGAAATGAATTTTAACCATTAATTGAGAAATGAATTTTAACCATTAAAGGTTTGGAAGCCAAGTAAATTCAAATACATACAAAAGGACAAGACAGGTCGGTAAGCACCTCCTTGCCTTTAAAGTAGGTTAACTCCATGGTGGAGCCCATCTTGGTGGACAGCTGTGATTTCGTTGACGTCTAGTCTGGCACAAACTTTGAAGGTAATCTGTATCTGTGCCTTTTATGTTCTAACCATTAATTGAGAAATGAATTTTAACCATTAATTGAGAAATGAATTTTAACCATTAAAGGTTTGGAAGCCAAGTAAATTCAAATACATACAAAAGGACAAGACAGGTCGGTAAGCACCTCCTTGCCTTTAAAGTAGGTTAACTCCATGGTGGAGCCCATCTTGGTGGACAGCTGTGATTTCGTTGACGTCTAGTCTGGCACAAACTTTGAAGGTAATCTGTATCTCTGCCTTTTCTGTTCTAACCATTAATTGAGAAATGAATTTTAACCATTAATTGAGAAATGAATTTTAACCATTAAAGGTTTGGAAGCCAAGTAATTTCAAATACATACAAAAGGACAAGACAGGTCGGTAAGCACCTCCTTGCCTTTAAAGTAGGTTAACTCCATGGTGGAGCCCATCTTGGTGGACGGCTGTGATTTCGTTGACGTCTAGTCTGGCACAAACTTTGAAGGTAATCTGTATCTGTGCCTTTTATGTTCTAACCATTAATTGAGAAATGAATTTTAACCATTAAAGGTTTGGAAGCCAAGTAAATTCAAATACATACAAAAGGACAAGACAGGTCGGTAAGCACCTCCTTGCCTTTAAAGTAGGTTAACTCCATGGTGGAGCCCATCTTGGTGGACGGCTGTGATTTCGTTGACGTGTAGTCTGGCACAAACTTTGAAGGTAATCTGTATCTCTGCCTTTTCTGTTCTAACCATTAATTGAGAAATGAATTTTAACCATTAATTGAGAAATGAATTTTAACCATTAAAGGTTTGGAAGCCAAGTAAATTCAAATACATACAAAAGGACAAGACATGTCGGTAAGCACCTCCTTGCCTTTAAAGTAGGTTAACTCCATGGTGGAGCCCATCTTGGTGGACAGCTGTGATTTCGTTGACGTCTAGTCTGGCACAAACTTTGAAGGTAATCTGTATCTGTGCCTTTTATGTTCTAACCATTAATTGAGAAATGAATTTTAACCATTAATTGAGAAATGAATTTTAACCATTAAAGGTTTGGAAGCCAAGTAAATTCAAATACATACAAAAGGACAAGACAGGTCGGTAAGCACCTCCTTGCCTTTAAAGTAGGTTAACTCCATGGTGGAGCCCATCTTGGTGGACGGCTGTGATTTCGTTGACGTCTAGTCTGGCACAAACTTTGAAGGTAATCTGTATCTGTGCCTTTTATGTTCTAACCATTAATTGAGAAATGAATTTTAACTATTAAAGGTTTGGAAGCCAAGTAAATTCAAATACATACAAAAGGACAAGACAGGTCGGTAAGCACCTCCTTGCCTTTAAAGTAGGTTAACTCCATGGTGGAGCCCATCTTGGTGGACGGCTGTGATTTCGTTGACGTGTAGTCTGGCACAAACTTTGAAGGTAATCTGTATCTCTGCCTTTTCTGTTCTAACCATTAATTGAGAAATGAATTTTAACCATTAATTGAGAAATGAATTTTAACCATTAAAGGTTTGGAAGCCAAGTAAATTCAAATACATACAAAAGGACAAGACATGTCGGTAAGCACCTCCTTGCCTTTAAAGTAGGTTAACTCCATGGTGGAGCCCATCTTGGTGGACAGCTGTGATTTCGTTGACTTCTAGTCTGGCACAAACTTTGAAGGTAATCTGTATCTGTGCCTTTTATGTTCTAACCATTAATTGAGAAATGAATTTTAACCATTAATTGAGAAATGAATTTTAACCATTAAAGGTTTGGAAGCCAAGTAAATTCAAATACATACAAAAGGACAAGACAGGTCGGTAAGCACCTCCTTGCCTTTAAAGTAGGTTAACTCCATGGTGGAGCCCATCTTGGTGGACAGCTGTGATTTCGTTGACGTCTAGTCTGGCACAAACTTTGAAGGTAATCTGTATCTGTGCCTTTTATGTTCTAACCATTAATTGAGAAATGAATTTTAACCATTAATTGAGAAATGAATTTTAACCATTAAAGGTTTGGAAGCCAAGTAAATTCAAATACATACAAAAGGACAAGACAGGTCGGTAAGCACCTCCTTGCCTTTAAAGTAGGTTAACTCCATGGTGGAGCCCATCTTGGTGGACAGCTGTGATTTCGTTGACGTCTAGTCTGGCACAAACTTTGAAGGTAATCTGTATCTCTGCCTTTTCTGTTCTAACCATTAATTGAGAAATGAATTTTAACCATTAAAGGTTTAGAAGCCAAGTAAATTCAAATACATACAAAAGGACAAGACAGGTCGGTAAGCACCTCCTTGCCTTTAAAGTAGGTTAACTCCATGGTGGAGCCCATCTTTGTGGACGGCTGTGATTTCGTTGACGTCTAGTCTGGCACAAACTTTGAAGGTAATCTGTATCTCTGCCTTTTCTGTTCTAACCATTAATTGAGATATGAATTTTAACCATTAATTGAGAAATGAATTTTAACCATTAAAGGTTTGGAAGCCAAGTAAATTCAAATACATACAAAAGGACAAGACAGGTCGGTAAGCACCTCCTTGCCTTTAAAGTAGGTTAACTCCATGGTGGAGCCCATCTTGGTGGACGGCTGTGATTTCGTTGACGTCTAGTCTGGCACAAACTTTGAAGGTAATCTGTATCTCTGCCTTTTCTGTTCTAACCATTAATTGAGAAATGAATTTTAACCATTAATTGAGAAATGAATTTTAACCATTAAAGGTTTGGAAGCCAAGTAAATTCAAATACATACAAAAGGACAAGACAGGTCGGTAAGCACCTCCTTGCCTTTAAAGTAGGTTAACTCCATGGTGGAGCCCATCTTAGTGGACGGCTGTGATTTCGTTGACGTCTAGTCTGGCACAAACTTTGAAGGTAATCTGTATCTGTGCCTTTTCTGTTCTAACCATTAATTGAGAAATGAATTTTAACCGTTAATGTACCTACCTCCCCGTTCCTAATTCGGCGTCCGCAATAACTTTGGTTTTAAAAGCTTTTTCTTCGGCTCCTTCCGTGTTGATGTAATAATAATATTGTGTTGACTCGTTATTCTATATAAATAAATAAATAATACTTCCTTCGTTTTAAAAAAGAATAACTACATATTTTTCTTAAAAAAAAGGTTCCTCATTTTTCAAATTAAAAGGAATTCTGTAAGCATTTTTCTATATTTACCTTTTTTTTCTTTTTCTTATTATATTTCTCTTTCCGAAATCTAGCACTATACCAACACATTTTCTCTCTCTCTTTCTCTCTCTAGAGGTAGAATGGAAAACACATAATATATAACTTATATGCGTGTCAAGTCAAAATAAAATAATTTTTTAGGACGAAAGGAGTAATAATATAATAGTAATAGGTAATAGTTCGTATCATTTTACTACTATTTTGGTCTTTGTCACTCATTTTAGATAAGTCGAAAGCCAACAACCAAACATGCATTTCTCAAACCAAAAAAAAAAATTCCAATTTTCATCACCGCCGCAACTACAGTCAGTCAGCCACCACTACCACCATTCCAATCAGCTGTCAAATCACCACTACCATGTCTTTTGAGACGCTGTTTCACAAGCATTTCACTTCAATAGCAATGTCGCCACTATTGCAACCCTTAACCATGGCATACATTAACTGCCACCTACTATCCAAACGATAACCTTACCAGAGAGGTTACTAATCGATTCAAGGAAATAGTTAGATTCATTTCATATTCGATTTATGTGTTTGAATTCGTTTCCTATGGAAGGTCAATCAGAGTCTCAGTATATGGACATACGGCACATTGACGGACATGTGAGTTGCAAAATTTAGCAAATTTCTCTTGTATCCTTACTACTCAAGTATCCCCTTTAATTGAGCATAATATTACTGAACCCCTTGAGGTTAGAGACCGATTATAGTTAACCTCATCGACTTTTTGTAAGACATATACCGCGTTTGTACTCTATACTTTTTTTTGCTTATGATTACACGTATTTTACAAATGGCAATACTGCCCTTAAATGCGTATGTGTATCTTTCATTACGTATATAAGTATCTCTCTAGATTCCCATGGACTCCCTTTCTCTATAATCTTTACGTGTGCAGCCACACTCCACAGCCAACCACCAGACACCATCAACACGTACCATATCCTCCACGGCACCACTCAATACCACTAACCACCCCTGTCATCACCCATCGCACCACCATCATGTTCTCCATAACCAACCACCATGGGACCACCACGACATCACCCAACACCAACAACCCAAAAATGCATCTAGTTTTGCCCCGCTGCAGCGAAACCCTAGACCTAATCAAGCACCTCACTCTCTTCTCTCAATCTATCAAGTCCTTCGCCTGCCATAATGCCAACCACCCCAATGAGACAGCCACAACCACACAAGCACAAAGACATGAACAGATCTGAGCACACATGCAAATACTTACACACACATACACACACTCACATGCACACTAGCACAAATCTGCTCTGCCATGGATTATGATGTCCAGTCATTAACTGTGGTGGAGCCTCGGAGGTTGTGTTGGCAGTAGTGTATTATTAATGATGGCGGGTATGATGTTGGCGACGATGGATTGGTGGTGCAAGTTGCGGCATCATAAGATTGGTGTTGGTAATAGGTATGATGTTAGGGGCATCGACTGGTGTTACTTTTATTATTGGTGTTAACGGTGGAAAATTAGTGGTGCTTGTAGTGCGGCAGAAGAATGGTGGTGCTGATTTTGGCAGCAAAGGGTGGTGGTGCCAGTGGGTATGCTATCAGTGGTGTCAAATAGTTGTGTTGGTGGCTGAGTGCGTGGCAGATCTGCGTGTGTGATTGTGAGTCTAAAATGGTGAGCACCCACAGCAGCGATTGGTGGAGGTGGTGACATTTTTCATTGGGTTTTGTAGCGTCCAAGAGAGATGAAAGGGTGATGGGATGGTGGCAGTGTATGAAGACGAGGAAAGGGAAAAAGTAGGGAATGACGGTGTTTATGGTAAAAGGATGCAGAGAAAGGAAAACAAATGGCATGTGGAAATTCAAAGCAAACAAAGGGGTAACCAAGTCATTTTAAATATAGTACCTACGTTTTATACTGCCCGGTCAAAGGACGTGTTTGATATTTTCCATAGTCGATGGGCGCACGTGTTGTTACCACTTAACCTCAAGAGGTTTAGTGATATTATTCCTCAACATAACATATAATCTCAGTGTATGGACATATGGCACAGTGATGGACATGCCAGTTGCAAAATCCAGTAAATTTCCCTCATATCATCACTAAGCACCGGTATCCCCTCTAATTAAATACAAGTGTAAGGAATGATATCATTGAACCCCTTGAGGTTAGGTTAGGGGGTGATTATAGTTGCCTCATCAACTTTCCATATATAATATGTCACTCTGTCATACCAGAATCTAAAAGATTTGTAACATGTATACTCTATTTGTATTTTATATGTTTTTTGTTTATGTTAACATACTGTATTTTAAAAATGGCAATACTACCATCAAATACATATATACATTTTTTATTATATGTGTGCGCGTGCATGTGTGTGTGTCTCTATCTATCATTATCTCTCTTTCTCTACGATCTGTTTGTGTGCAGCAACATTCCACAGCGAACCCTAGGCACCACGAAAAACATACCATATCCTTCACGACCAACCTGCACCACCCATCACCACCAACCACCCGTGCCATCACCTATCTCACCACCACCATATTCTTAATAATCAACCATCGTGGCATCACCTAACACCACCAACCCGAAAAATGCATCCACCATTGCCCCGCTGCCAGGCAAAACCCTAACCAAATCAAGCACCTCATCTCCCACCTCATCCTCTTCCCGTTCTGCCAAGTCCTTCACCGACCCCAACCACAACAATGCAAATAAGACAGCCACAACCATACAAGCACAAATTTGCACACATGCAAACACTCAAATGCACAAGTGCACATATCTATTGTCGTAGATCGTGATGTCCCACCCTGAATTTGCTGCACCATGAACTGTGGTGGATCCATGGAGGTTGTTTGGCAGTAACATACTGATAGTGTTGATGGGTATGGTGGTGTTGATGGCAAATTGGTGGTACTAGTGTTGGCGATAGGGGATTGGTGTTGCTAGTGGGTATATTGTTAGCGGCATTGATTAGTGGTGCTTTTCGTGTTGGTGCTGACGGCGGTGAATTGGTGGTGCTTATCTCAGTGGCAAACCAATATGGTGCTGATTTTGGCAGCAGATGAACGGTGGTGCTTGTGGGTATGGTGTCGGCAGTGTTGATTACATTTACTAGTGTGTTAGTGTGTGGCAGACCTGCACGTGTGATTGTGGATCTAAAATGGTGACATTTATAGCAGCGATTGTTACTGGTGGTGGAGCTGGTCATCGGGTTTTGTGCAACCAGGAGAGAGGGCATGATGGAAAGAAGGGGATGGTGGCGGCGGGTGAAGACCGGGGGGAGCAGGGGGTGGGGGTGTTTCTGTTAGAAGGATGTAGAGAAGGGAAAAAAATGGCATGTGAAAAATTCAAAGTAAACAAAGGGTAAAACAGGTCGGTTTGTACATTTGTTACTTCCATTACATACCGTC
The DNA here is from genome assembly GCA_033065855.1 of Escallonia rubra. NCBI lineage: Eukaryota > Viridiplantae > Streptophyta > Magnoliopsida > Escalloniales > Escalloniaceae > Escallonia > Escallonia rubra. Next base: position 129,031 of record JAVXUO010000976.1, read on the forward strand.
TGGTTAATTTAAAAACGTATTTGATATTTTTCATAGCCAATGGACAAGCGTATGATTACTTCCTAACCTCAAGGGGTTTAGTGATATTATCCTTAAACATAAAAAGATCATCTTCCATGGATACTCTGAACGAACCACTGCTACTGAAAAGAATAAATTAGGATTTTTAGTGGAGAATGAAGAATACATGAAAAGGCATATGCATAACGAATATCTCACATGTGAAACTACTAGACTTTGGGTAGCCAGATGGAGGTGGCGAAGGGCTTGCGAAGTTTAGAGGGAGAATTCATATCTTTATATTACAGCAAATACGTGTGATCAGTTGGCTTCCAAGTCATCTAGAATAAGTGAAAAAAAACTTGCTTTAATTTGTTTACTTATCATTTTCACAATTACGGAAGTATGATGTTTAAGACAAGACTATTTCAAACAAAACAAAACCATTTCTTTGCTATTCGAATACAATTTCGTAACAACTTTTTGTCAAAAGTAATTGGGGTGAAGTCTAATAAAATATTTGCAAAAACTATTATGAATGGTACTCAAATGTATTAATTACACTCGACATTAGTAAAATTTAAGCTAATACACTAACCTATAGCTACATCCACTTTTATATTACACTATAAATATTTTATGGGTTAATTACAAAACTGTCTTCTGAGATTTACACGTTTTTGTACTTTACTCCCCGTGTTTACAATTTTTACAATATTGTCCCCTGAGGTTGACAAAATTATTGCAAACAGCTCCAAAATTGGATGGCCGTCTAAATTCGGACGTTAAGTCAGCATGTGCTGTGCACATGCCATTTTGGCATGGGTAGATTTGTCATTTCGCATAATGTTAAATACAAAACTGTCCCCTGAGTTTACACATTTTTGCAAATCGCTTCCTGTGTTTTTAACTTTTGCAATAATGTTCCCTGACCTTGACAAAAATATCGCAAACGAGTCCAAAATTAGATTTTCATTTAAAATTGGACGTTAAATCCGTATGTAATGCGCGCATGCTTTTTGGCGTGTGAATATCTGTCAATTTTCACCTCATCTCCCTTTCCATTTAAAAAAATTGTAATTATTGTTGCCATAATTGTAGTTTATCACATGTAAGTAGAAAATAAATTCTACACCTTATAAAACTCTACTTAATCAATGTATCATCATATTAGGATTTAGTTTTAACTATTAACACCTTAAAAATACTTTAATATGTATAAAAGAATGTAAAATATTTTTATAAATGAAGTCATATCATTTTGTAAATTATTTTTGAAAGATCTTTATTTATGAATTATATATTTTTGATTTACGATTTTCAATTTTCAATTTAAAGTCAACTTTCATTTATTATTCTCAATTTAAATTTAAAAACATAGAGAAAGGGAGATGGGATGAGAATTGACAGATATTTCCATGAGGTTTAAATTTAAAGTCAACTTTTTGGCATGGAAATATATGTCAATTCTCATCCCATCTCCCTTTCTCTATGTTTTTAAATTTAAATTGAGAATAATAAATGAAAGTTGACTTTAAATTGAAAATTGAAAATTGAAAATTGAAAATTGAAAATTGAAAATTGAAAATTGAAAATTGAAAATTGAAAATTGAAAATTGAAAAGCGTAAATCAAAAATATATAATTCATAAATAAAGATCTTTCAAAAATAATTTACAAAGTGATATGATTTCATTTATAAAAATATTTTATATTCTTTTATACATATTAAAGTATTTTTAAGGTGATAATAGTTAAAATTAAATCCTAATATGATGATACATGGATTAAGTAGAGTTTTATAAGGTGTAGAATTTATTTTCTACTTACATGTGATAAACTACAATTATGGCAACAATAGTTACAATTTTTTTAAATGGAAAGGGAGATGAGGTGAAAATTGACAGATATTCACATGCCAAAAAGCATGCGCGCATTACATACGGATTTAACGTCCAATTTTAAATGAAAATCTAATTTTGGACTCGTTTGCGATATTTTTGTCAAGGTCAGGGAACATTATTGCAAAAGTTGAAAACACAGGGAGCGATTTGCAAAAATGTGTAAACTCAGGGGACAGTTTTGTATTTAACACTATGCGAAATGACAGATCTACCCATGCCAAAATGGCATGTGCACAGCACATGCTGACTTCACGTCCGAATTTAGACGGCCATCCAATTTTGGAGCTGTTTGCAATAATTTTGTCAACCTCAGGGGACAATATTGCAAAAGTTGTAAACACGGGGAGCAAAGTGCAAAAACGTGTAAATCTCAAGGGACAGTTTTGTAATTAACCCATATTTTATTTTGATAGTTTGTTACATCTTTACACCTAATAGGTTACCAAAATGTAGTGACGTGATATCACATTATTTACGTCTTTAATGTCCAAACTACCCTCATATAGTATTTATTTATTATACCTCTGTTCTAGTTTTTGGTAACTATATGGATTTATTTTTCCTGTTCTTCGGTCAAGTTCTGAAACCCATGGAACCAACACCATCGATCACCATTGAACAACCATTGTCCACCTTCTCAAACCCAAGCCAATAATCGTCCACCTTGGTATTTTCACAGGCGATGAACACGTGTATAATTAGCCTCTAACCTCAAGGAGTTTACTGATATCTCTTATTGACACTACCAAATAAATTTTCCTATCGATGGATATGACATCGATATGGATTTTTTTGAATTAACAGTGTAAGGCTGCAAAATACCTTAGTGAATTTATAAGCCATCGATAATCACTAAAAGGCTGAAGACTTGATTTTTAGTTTTACTGCTACGTAATGGCTCTAAGGTTTCTAATTATTATGTGCAAAAAGGATATAACGATGGGGCAAGTTTGAAAGTTATTTTTCATATGTAGAAATGAGCTTATGTAAAATATGTTCCTACTTTCTAAAGGCGAGTTACCCATTTGTCATTTGTTAGGAGAAGTTACTTTCTTTTTTGTAGTTATTTTCTACATTTTTTTGTATTACAAGACTCATTGCAGCATCATCCACTTCAACCATAACTCAAATCCTTTTTCTTTTTCTGTTCAAGGCCTTCATAGGAGTAGACTATTTATTTGAAGCGTTCTTAGAAGTTATATGCTTTCTAGCTAAATTTGGGTACACTTTTTACTTTTTACACTTTACTATTTCTCATTTTCCGAACACTTTAGAATAATTCCTCAGAGAGAAGCAAAAAAGAACATGCACTGTGAATCGATTATAGGTTGCCCACAATTCGAGTGGAAGTTAGCTTATGTTTTCAAGTATTTCCTTCGATTTCAATCTCGATTTGATGAAGTAAGGGCCAACTTCTGGGTTAGTTTGGTGAGATGCGATACTTCGGCCTCTCTGGCCCCAGAAATAACAATGACTTGCATGAATGCAAATCAAGACAGACCATTTCGACAGAAGACTATAAACTACAAAGTTTAAAGATGAAATCAAGACTAGTATGGGCTTAGATTTGTGATACCTCGAAAGTACATTATTTAACACCAAGTTGATTAATTAATGGGAATTGTGTTATTAAGTAGCACCATATTGGCGTTAATTAAGTGGCAGGAAATGGAGGGGTCAGCGTAGCTTTGAGGTCAAAGTGAAATTTTCCTAAACTAGAGGGGCAAAAATGTAATTTTGGAAAATTTCGGGGGCATAACTGTAAACTATGGTCTTGGTGACGAAAAATAATATAATGGGTGACGGTATGTGTTTTAGTGATATTCAATCACATCAGAATTCATTCGGGCCAAAAGGTAATTACATAAAGTTTAGGGGTCATTTTACAAATATGAAAATTTTTGGGGTCAATTCATAAATTCTGAAAATATGCCCAGATGCCAAGTGTTAGAGGGAATTTTGTTACTTGTTGCCACCTCATGCTGGGGTGTGGTGACTAAGTCAATTTAAATATTTAATTAATAGTATGGGTAGAAATTTCGGGTGACCAAAAGAAGGGGAAAAAAAACAAAAACAGATAAGAAGGTAGAAACAGAGAGACAAAGGAACAGAGCTCGGGCAAACAGAGAGCAAGGGAATTCGGCAGGAAATTCGAAGGGGAATTTGAAGAAGTCTCTAGGGTAATCTCTACCCTTATAGTGTTTTTGTGTGTTATCCGTGTGCATAGCGTGAGAGTGTGTGCACTGTGTGTGCAGGGGTGTGCACGTATGCGTGTGACCGCTGCTGCACTGTTGCCGCAGTGGTGCTGTTATGCAGCTGCTGTGATGCGGCTGCTGGGATGCTGTTTTGCTGCTGTTATGCAGCTACTGGGCTGCTGTTTTGCAGCTGTTTTGCGGCTGTTGTGCAGCTATTAAGCTGCTGTTATGCTGCTGTTTTGCAGCTGTTGTGCTGCCGTTGCGTTGCTGTTTTGCAGCTGTTTTTATGCAGCATATAAACCAGTGTGTAGCAGGTGTGCGTTGTGTGCGAACCGTGACTGTGTGTGTGTGTTCATAAGAGTTAAGGGTGAGTGGTGGTATGAAATTGAATATGTTAAGGGTGTAAATGGGTTCGGGGCAGTGAGGTAATGGGGGAAACATAGTGTAGTAAGTGTGTAGGAGTGATTTGGGTGAGGGAGTGTGAACTGGGTAATGTTGTTGGTGTGCAGCAGCTGAAGGTAGAAGAAGGTGTGTGTAGTGTAGGTGTTTTAAAAATATGAATAGTGACTGTAATAGTCACTAAAAGTGGTAGGGTTAATTCAGTCCTTTGATCGAATTTTTAAAAATAGCTCAGGATATATTTAGCTAAAGTGCCAAAAAGAGACCCTAGTTATTTTTAGGAGACCTGTATCCTGGAAAAAGTTCAGATGTTTCCGAGATCGGGAAGGGGGTGAGCGGATGCCGGAAGTTTGGAACTTTATGGTTAAATTTAAAATATCAAGCTAACGAGGTTTCGCACAAAAAGTTTATGAGGACCCTAGGATGTTGAGATGTTCCATTTCGCAAGATTTCGGGTCATTCCAAAGTTGTTTTCTATTTTTGACATAATGAACTTTTAAGCCCTCGGTCCGGACACTTGTTCGGGATTTTTGGGCGAAAAATTTTCTAAAATATTTTTTTACCTCAAAAATAATTTCAGGATGCTTAAAATAACGTTTTAAAATTGTTTTGAAGCAGATTTGGGGTGTTGAGGTGGTAGTGACCCTCAAGTGGTATTTTTGGTAATTTGCCATGTTGGCGCTAAATTTTTGAGAACGCGCACAATTCAACGTTCGAAGTGGTTGGAAATGAGGAATGGTTTCAATACATTGAAATAATGAGATAATGACTATTGCTAATATGTTGGTAATGCTAGGTTAAAGATCCGTTTATCAGATCGAATTAACGAGCGGTCGTAAGACACTATGAACGGTTAATGGGAAGTGGTAGAATAAGGACTGCGAATATGTTGAATGATGTCTAACGAGTATAGTATTATTTGACTAGTTGATGCAGCTGGTTGCGATCTGAGGTTGAGTTTCTTCGGCTATGAGCCAATTAGGTAAGGACAATGCGGTAATTATCAGAGCTTGCATGTTGATGACGTGTTACGACGGTGGTGGCAACATTGCTGATGCTGGTAGTAATAATGGTGGTGGTATCAATGATCACGACGTATTGATGATAACAGTGATAATGGTGGTGATGTAACACACTTGACAACGGTTGTAATTGTGAACCTAGACAGATAATTTTTTCTGGATCCAACTATTGATGTAGATACCTATAAGATCCATCAATTATTGAATTATTATTATAGCATAGGTGGGAGGCAAACACTTCGGTTTCACATCCAACATACTTGCTGGAACTGCAGGGAACAAGAGGAAAGGAAGGATTTCACCACGTTACGTGTTGTAGCATATTTATTTTGTCTTGGCTCGGAATTAGGGACCAACTAGTCTAATTGTTCTAGCCCCTTATGATTACCTTAAGCGCAGCAAACTTTATTATGTTAATGCTTAGGTTTTGGATTATTTTAGTGTAGTTCAGCCATATTAGTTGGTCGGACTATTTCCTATGGTCTCCTTGCAATTTTCAAAGAGTTTCATGAATGTTTCATGTTTGATCTTTCCTAGAGGCATCTGTAAGTTGTCTAGGGTCGGGTCTTACGCGCACTTGATCTCTTACGAGAATGAAATGACGTCCTAACTTGACTCGAGACCAAGACTCTTTATCTTGTTAAGTTAGCTGTTACGAAAGGGGTCTAATGTACAAAAGATTTGTGTAATCAATTCAAATGATGGCTGTTTCTTTCAACAAAAGAGCAATTGAAATTCATTACAAAAGTTGGTTCTTGAACTATCCGAGTTACGTGGGTTCAGGACGCTATGTGCCGAGGCGCCTGGAAGAAGGTTCTCTAACTATCCGAGTTATGTAGGTTCTAGACGCTATTTATCAAACGTTTAAATGTCATTTACTATTTATGGTTCTGTGATCACTTTGGTCCATTTCGTCAATTTCGACCCTTAAGTGGTCAAATTGAGGGGCAAAAATAACAATCCATAGGCCATTTTTCATTTTGACCCAAATAGATATGACCTGATTTTGACCAGGTTCTTCTCCCCTACCAACACCCTCAACCCCAAAACCACCACATCATCAGCTCTAGGTGCGTTGTCACCATCGCCAGTTACTCCTTAAGTGCGCCGCCACACACCATGCACACCCCCACTCACCACGCACCCTTTGACGAATGGGTTGGTGCTTGTAGTGGGTTTGAATGGTGGTGGTAGATCGAGATTGATGGCGATGATAATCGATTGTGGTGGCCCCAATTTTTTGGTTGTTCACAATCGAGATGATGGTGGTGGCAATGAAAATGGGTGGTGGTGCGCGCGACAGAAGGAGGGGGTGGGGAGAGAGAGAGAGATGTGACCGGAAGGTGGTGGTGCGGGGGAACTGGGGTAATGGTACGGGGGATGGGAGGGAGAGGCAGCGATAGACTCAGTAGTCAGCGGACTTTGCAAATTGACTCTAAGTTTGGTGTAAGTTAATTATTTTTTTTTGGGGGGGGGGGGGGGGGGAGCACTTTGATGGACAAGAACAAAAAATGGAGTAGGGGTAACGTCAGCACACTTGGATGGTTATTGTTAGCTAGTATCTGACTTGGATAGGTTATTGTTAGCTAGGTTTATTAGCTGGTATCTTACTTGGATGGGGATGTCATCCATTTAATGTCTTTTATCTTTTGGATACTCCTTGTATATTTGGTCTCAAAACATTCTAGTATATATTTTTTGAATATTCTCAAAAAAGGTAATGTCGGCACAATATGATCTATTCATCCGTGAACAATTAATAGCACTATCCCTGGTTGCAAGTAGTATTGAATAAGCACAAGGCATAACCATGTATGATTCACTGCCCAAATAGAGGAGCACTGATAAGGTTTCAAAAGGAAAACATTTAACACCAATCATCTGAAGAGGAATATATTTAGGGAAGATACAGCGATCCAAGCATAAATTGGCTCCAGTTTGATCAACTAGCGAAGAATAATTACACAATCTAATCAACTCTACCTAGAGACAAATGTGCAAAAGAATCAAGAAACGGAATAGGCCTTAGCTTTCTCTCTAACCAGGCCTTCCCCTATTCTAACCAGCTTTGCCATCCGACCTTAAAGCACCATTTGATTACCCTTCAGATGAACCTTCCATGGCCTTTGTGAAGTAACTTGACAGATCAGAATAAAGAGCCTTTGTGAAGTAACTTGACAGATCAGAATAAAGATCAACCGCTCTCCTTATGTTGTTATTGAGTTCTATGATCAAACCGACACCTGCTCAAATTATCAGGAATTTAGGAGTCATGATTCTAATTAATCTCATTTGACCAATAAGTTTTGAACTTGAGACTTCTGAAAGTTTGCAATACTTTCCCATCTAGTTGGGTATCATTACCTAGGTCTCCTGTGAAGGCTATTCTGCTTTATCTTCCACTGACTCTGTCCTGCGGCTTTTTCGGGCAAAATTGATTCTGAACTTGCCTTACATGTCATCTTCAATGAAATCATGAAGATGCGTCGTCTGTAACTTCTCCCGTATATCCGCGTGCCCCACACTTGGCCAGATAATCGACAGGGAAGTTTCCTCACCAACTTTTCCAAGCTCCAGGAGTCGACAAGAACCAACAACCTCTCGACCCCCAAATCTTTGGCCTCTAACAAACCATAATACAGCCTATAAGCTTCCGATGCCAAATGATTACTTACCTCTAATTTTCGAGAAGCCATTGTTCTCACCCTTCCATATACATCCAACCACAACCTGAACACACGTTTTTGAACGTCGGATCATAATAGGACCCGTCCGTATTCAAAATGGCCCACTCCTTTGATGGGCCTTCTAAGTCTCCTCTGCACTGTAATTCTTCTTCAAGGATCTCACCTACGTAGTCTCTCCAACATACAAATCGAATAGGAGCTTTAAGCATACTAAGAAGACAATTATTCAATATTACGATACTCTTATAACGCAAATGTTGTACCAGCAAATCTCTCCTCTCTTTGTTTAAAAAACATAAGATCCTATTAAATCTTCAACATAGAAAATTTTCAGCCCATTGATAGGTGGTGTTTTGACTCTGCAGTTATATGGGTCACTTTTTCCTTAGACATGAACGAAGAATCTTTCTCATGTGATAAAAAACCTGCACTTCATAACCACACAATTCACTATCGCAATACGAGAGTTTTGAGATACAAAAATAACAAAATAAACCATTAGCATACCTCTAGCTCCTTGTATTTTTCTAGCGGGGTAAATCCACTTTTAATAAAGTGGGCTGCTGCGGTTGAACCTATCAGTAAAAAATATCACATTGTTAAAAAACCAAGGGCAGAAACTCTCATATAAAATGTTTCATGCTGCTGAACATAAGTTTAGACATATCAAAATCGAGATTCACACTTTTAGCTGCATTTGGTTGTTCTTCCGCCACACATGACAATTTTATTAAAAGTAGGTTTACCCCGCTAGAAAAATTGTCATGTGTAGCGAAAGAACAATCAAGTACAGCTAAAAGTGTAGATCTCGATTTTGGTATGTCTCAACTTATGTTCAGCAGCATGAAACATTTTATATTAGAATTTATGCCCCTAATTTTTTAACAGTGTGATATTTTTTACTGATAGGTTCAACCGCAGCATCCCACTTTATTAAAAGTGGATTTACCCCGCTAGAAAAATACAAGGAGGTAGAGGTATGCTAATGGTTTATTTTGTTATTTTTGTATCTCAAAACTCTCGTATTGCGATAGTGAATTGTGTGGTTATGAAGTGTAAGCCTTTTATCACATGAGAAAGATTCTTCGTCCATGTCTAAGGAAAAAGTGGCCCATATAACTGTAGAGTCAAAACACCACCTATCAACAAATCAATGGGCTGAAAATTTTCTATGTTGAAGATTTCATAGGATCCTATGTTTTCTTAAACAAGGAGAGGAGAGATTTGCTAGTACAACATTTGCGTTCTAAGAGTATCGTAATATTGAAAAACTGTCTGCTTAGTATGCTTAAGGCTCCTATTCGATTTGTATGTTGGAGAGACTACGTAAGTGAGATCCTTGAAGAAGAATTAGAGGGCAGAGGAGACTTAGAAGGCACATCAAAAGAGTGGGCCATTTTGAATATGGACGGGTCCTATTATGATCTGACGTTCAAAAACATGTGTTCAGGTTGTGGTTGGATAATCGGGATGTATATGGAAGGGTGAGAACAATGGCTTCTCGGAAATTAGAGGTAAGTAATCATTTGACATCGGAAGCTTATGGGCTGTATTATGGTTTAGAGGCCAAAGGTTTGGGGGTAAAGAGGTTGTTAGTTGTTGTGCATTAAACTAATGGATAAGGCCCCATTAATCCACAAAACACTTAAACAACCCTTCAATGAAAACACAACCATTTAAGTAAAAAAGGTGAAGTGGTCATATGCTTTCTGAAACAACAAATGACTTGATTCTTAATAAGCCAAAGACGCCCTTACATGTTCCTAACGTTAACAACCAGTCATTAAACAACATGCTCCGCACATTTTCTTACTTATATTTCATGATGTGTTCTTTGTTTTCATTTGGTCATGGTGAAAACCTAATAACCGAGTTTTACACCACACAAATGACTCTCTATTTATTCCTCCCCCTGCGGTTACCCATATTTGCAGTTCTAGTCTTTCCCTTTGGGAAATTCAAAAAAAAAAAAATTTATTATCTTCATTTTTTATTTTCAAATGAGGTGAATAATCTGGTAGATTAGGTTAGAAACACTTGTTCTCGTTATACTAAAACTAGGTTGGCAAACTGCCTCATAATTTCGTCTGAGAGTCAGAACCTAGTTTATCCTAACTTTACACTCTCAAACCAAATGATGTGGTAGTTAGTGAACCTAATTTTGTATAATGAGAACTTGCATTACTTGTGAAAAATACCTGCGAAAGACAAATTGCCACATCATTTATGAGCCAAATCTAGGACAATAGTGAGAAGTTTAGCACTACTCATTAAAACACAAGTTGGCAATTGCCAACAAAAGAGTAATGTGCAAGGCAAGCAAAACTGGGAAGAAATTTTTTAAGAAATAGAAAATGTTCAGAAAAAGATTCACGATAAGGGTGCTCACCTGGTGTAAACTGAGTTTCTAAGTGCACATTATGTTTTTAATAAATGTTTAGCAAAGAGTAAAAAAAAACGTGTAACAATCATGTTAGTCACGTGTAACAATCACGTTAGTTATACCACTAAAATCTAATGTGTTACACTCAGTTCTAACTAAGAACATATATGTATTTTGAAGAAAATAACTTGTGGCAAGCTAAGATTAAGTTGGGAGAAAATAAATGTAAGGGTAAATGAGTTAAAAGACTTTTTCCCATTAATTGATAACAATGGCCAATTATGATAGTTAAGGTAATGGTACTAGGGAGATTTCGACGGTAGATGTCACAGTATATCAGTGGTGGGAACTGCAAAGGTGACAATGATTACAAATGTGATAGTTGTATTTCTTGTGGTGATAGTTGTAGCACTATTAATGAGATTGAAATTTGTAATAGTTCTGACAAGCCATGGTTGTAATGTTACGGGTAGTTCTCGAGATGGTTGTGGTGGTGGTAATCTTTACAGTTGGATTATAGTGATGGCAGAGGTGATGGTAGTGGTAACAGTTAGTAAGTGGTGATTCTAAGGTGATTATGGAGGTAGCATTAATATAATGATCGTTGACAAGTTATGCTCTAATATGCCTTGAGCAAGTGATAAGGTGTTTACAATGGAAGTTCTAAATATGCTCATTTACAGTGGTAGCACTAAGGTGTTCGAGGTATTATCAACGTAGTAGTGGTGCATGAGTTATACTCGGAATATGGATTGAACAACCCGAAGAAAAAGACGTAATGATGACTCGATTAATCTTTGATAATTTGAACATATACATAGAGCGTACTTTGAGTACTATATTTCCTTTTCATTATGCACTGAACAAAAGATATGTGAAGTGCTTTGCATAAAGAAAAATATCAGATGACCCGATTAGCATTTATGCTTATAGGAAGGTTGAGCTTCATATACATCATCCCTTAAGAGGGAAAATTATAACTCTTTACTAGATTCTGTTGGGGGTGAGCACAGTTCGGTTTGGGGGTCAAACCGCAAATCAAACCGTTACCTCTCGGTTTGAGAATTTGTGAACTGAACCAAACCAAACACCATCGCTTTGGACGGTTCGATTTGGTCGGTTTAAATGATTCGGCTTAGTCGGTTTGGATCGGTTTGCGCACTTAAAGACGTTGTACATTTGCGCAATACTAATTGAAGTTATATTTGTGCACTCGATATATAAGTTATCATTGATGAATGAGAAAGAATGAGTAAATATAAAATAGATATTGGTCATAATTTTTTTGTGTTCTAAGTGTTATTAATATTTTCGTTTCTTTTAACTTTCAAGATTTGTTTATTTGGAGTTGCTTAGTACCTTATATGTGTAATTATCAATGGAATGTTACTAAAAATACATTAACATATCATAGCTCGGTTCGGTTCGGTTTGGAATCGGTTTCAAAAATGTGAACCGTGAACCAAACCGAACCAATGTCAGTTTAGAAAATGTGAAACCAAACTGTTAAGATTCTTGGACGGTTCGGATTGGATTGGTTCGGTTTGATCGGTTTGAGCGGTTCGGATCTGTTTGGTGTTCACCCCTAGATTCTGTTAACAAAAACAAACAGAATTATAAAAATGAGCATATGAATGGTGATTTTCTTCCTTCACAGTATCTTTGGAGGTAAGATTACTTTAACCAGGTGATTAGAACATTGATACTTGGCTATTAAGTTAAAAGGTATGAATATGTGACTATATATCAGTACGAGATTGTCGCTCATAATTTGTAACTAAATGTCAAATGTATTGCTTATGAAAAAGCATTCTAAGATTATACCATAATTATTTTTATGGTAACATTTACATCTGATTTGTAAGTAAAAGTATGCATAAAAACTTTCCATAAAGGTGATTTCAAGATGTGATCTTATACTTTAATTTATATATTTTTCCGGCAATTAACAAGAGTTGTAACGTATCAATAATTAATGTGTTTAAACCAATATTTTCAACACCTTGCTTTGGTACTTTGAAATCTCTCTAATATTCTGATATATCTTCCTCCTCTGTCAAAGAAGTTAGGATTATTGAGTACTGTATATAACATGCATGAACAATATAGGCTGCGAGAGAATATGGATGTATATTACATGTTTATTAGAAATTTCAATAGTGTGACTTAATGCGTGTTTGTTTTACCTCTTAAAATTAGAAGAAAGACAAATTTTTAAACCTATCCCGTGCATTTGCACGGGTTTATTAGCTAGTTAATCTCATTGATAAGCAATACATTGGACCAATAAGTTTTGAACTTGAAGACTTCTGAAATGTTTGCAATACTTTCCGATCTAGTTGGGTATCATTACCTAGGTCTCGTGAAGGCTATTCTGCTTTATTGACTCTTGCTTCATCTTCCACTGACTTGTCATGGCATCTGTTGCTGCGGCTGCGACTGTGGCTCACTTCTTTCTTGGGCAAAATTGATTCTGAACTTGCCTTTGCCTTGCATGTCATCTTCAATGAAATGGCCAAGATCATGAAGATGCGTCATCGGATCCTGCAAGATAACTTCTCCCGTATATCCGCGCACCCCACGCTTGGCCAAATAATCGGAAGGGAAGTTGGCTTCACGCAAAATGGCAAAGATTTTCACTCTCAAAAAGTCCTTCATCACTTCCGTGATGAGGCTCACAACAAACCTTATATCTTTTGGCACATTCATCTCCATCCTCGCCAACTTTTCCAAGCTCCAGGAGTCAACAAGAACTAACAACCTCTCAACCCCCAAACCTTTGGCCTCCACCAAACCATAATACAGCCCATAATCCCACTTTATTAAAAGTGGGTTTACCCCGCTAAAAAAATTGTCATGTGTGGCGGAAGAACAACCAAGTGTAGCTAAAAGTGTGGATCTCGATTTTTGTATGTCTCAACTTATGTTCAGCAGCATGAAACATTTTATATTAGAGTTTCTGCCCCTGATTTTTTAACAGTGTGATATTTCTAACTGATAGGTTCGACCACAGTAGCCCACTTTATTAAAAGTGGGTTTACCCCGCTAGAAAAATTGTCATGTGTGGCGGAAGAACAACCGAGTGCAGCTAAAAGTGTGGATCTCGATTTTGGTATGTCTCAACTTATGTTTAGCAGTATGAAACATTTTATATTAGAGTTTCTGCCCCTGGTTGTTTAACAATGTGATATTTTTTTACTGATAGGTTCGACCGCAGCCGCTCGTGGATATGCCAAGAAAGTTAAGTTGGAGTATATTGGTTGCTTAATCATTGGCATCTCGAACATTTCATTGACACAAACTTGGAAGGCGGAGGCATGTTCAAAGTAGTGCCACATTATATTGTCTACTCTCGAAAAACCTCATCAACAAGCATAGAAGATAGAAGCAACATAGGTCCAAATCAGTTTGCAATCGCGCGTGATGGTTGTGGTGGCAAAACGTTGTGGTAATTGTGGTGGTGGTGGCAAAAGGGTTATTTCGGTTGAAGTAATTTGACATTTATAGTCAAGTAAAGATGTTTGTTATAGAAAAAGCTATTTGTTTTACAGTAGCATCGATAACAAATAGCTTAGTCAATTGAATTACCCTATGTTTCAACTACCTCACGACCGGCTATCGATTGAAGAATAAGATGATTGTTTAATATAAGTTGTTGATATGTGTGTTTGTGTCACTGTAAAGCTATAAATCATACAAATGAAAGGATGTGATGAAAAAGTTAAGTTGAAAAGTAACAAAAACTGAAAATTACAATGAAGATTGAAGGAAGTTGAGACTTACATAGAAATATTCTGCAAAATATGATGAAGAGAGTCAAATTGGGACTTACAAGAGGCTAAAAAAGACTTTCAATGATATACTGAAATCTTGTGGTTTTTAACTATTTATACTTTGATCAATTTACTAAGTTGCCCAACAAACTTTGTAACTTTCACATATTTTATTAAACGGTAGAAAAACACGTTATCTCGGTCGGTACATAGGTCTCGGCCTTCTCACCTGTATAGAGCGGTATTTTGACTCGTACGAAATGCAAAAGGTTACCGTACCAGTAAGAGGTAAAACTGACCGACCGATATTTTTGGTATCGATACGGTTTCGATAACTATGTTTTAGACGTCTAGCGATTTTTTTTGAAAACATTAAATTTCAGTTTGCATAGAGTGGAAAAGATTGGATATAAGAGCTCGATATGCTGGAACCAATCGGGGACTTCAGTTTCCTCAGCCATATTTTACCTTGGACCGACTTTCTATCTTCGTGCTTAACATGTATGAGATTCTTCTTGTCGGATGGGTTACTTCATTCCCGATTTACTGTACTTCCTCGCTAAGAACTCGGCATATTATTAGATGCTTCTGAACCGAGTTTTGCAACTGCACTACTGGACTAGGGAAATGCTGAAATCCCCAATCGGTTCTGAAAGAACTTTGGCACGTGGGGCAGAAGAGGTTTCATCAGGTAAACCTAGATCTATTCCATTAAAAACCACGCTCGTCAAATATGAGGAGCTAAGGGTAAGCAATTGTGTTTTATTTTGTTATTTTGTATTTGAATAGTCTTATTTAATGCAATAGTTAATTTGTTTGGTAAAAATTGCAGGCCTTTGTTAATATGAGAAATATATTTTTCAGAGACCAACTTGATAAACGTCTGAACCATTTTATTGGAGTATGAATTAACATATGAATCGGGTACCACTTTTATGTCGAATCGGGTACCACTTTTATGTCTACTGAAGATGTAATGACTCTCTATTTATTCTTAAACAAGAAGGAAAGAGATTTGTTGTTGCACTTTTTTGCTTCTTATAAGTTCAAAATATTCAAAAATTGCTCGATGACTATGTTTAAAACTTCAACTCGTTGTATACGTCTAAAAGAGTATGTACAAGACATCTTTGGAAAAAACTTATAGGACTCCTCAGAGGAGTGGACCCTATTGAATATGGATGGCTCCTACTATGATCCAACATTTGGAAACATTTATTCAGGTTGTGGTGGCATATTTGGCGATCTACATGAAAACGTGATAAACATGTTTTGTTAGAAATTGAGAGTGAGTGATGCTTTGGCCTCTGATGGGTATGAATAATACTACGATATGGGAAGACCGTATGTTTGGGGATCAAGAAAATATAAGTTCTAACAGACTGTTAGAACTTGAAAATGATGGTGAAGATGAAGATGAATGTGAGGGAAGACTTGAGGCTTGTTGTGAGCATAATTAAGTAAGTGTGCTGAATGACTTTTCTGAAGTGAACATTTTGACCATTCCGTGTGAAACCAGCTACCCTGCTGACTATTCGGCAAAACATAGCGCCCGTAGATACACCAAGAAAGTTAAGTTGGCGTATGTAGGGTTGCCTAATCTTCAGGGTCTCAAGCGCTTCATTAACAAGGATTTGGAAGGTGAAGGCACGTTCAAAGTATAATGTTTACCGACGAAAGACCTCATCAACAACCGCAACAGATAGTAGCAACAGAGGCCCAAGTCAGTTTGCAATGACTTGTGATGGTTGTGGTGGCAAAAGGTTGTGATAATTGTCGTGGCGGCGGCAAAAGGTTGTGGTGATTGTGGCGGCGGCGGCGGCGGCGGCAATGGACCATAGATTGTATGCATAAGTTTGGACAAATTATAGAAAAAGATTCAGATGTTTTTGCTCCTTTATTTCATCTTTTCCTTTCTGACAAGGAATCTGCCAGATGAATTCCTCGAATAAGCTATTGACAATTGTTTTTTTATTACTCTGTTAAGATAGTTTGGCATGAGTCTTTACCCAAGTGACTTGTGGGAAATCATCATTCCCTCAAAGGGGCAATGAAACTGGAACTTTCTCCAGACGCTGCTAAAAGCAGTAGCTTTTATAGGGTTCATTTTCTTGAATCCATGCAGCATTGGATATTCAACAGGGACTTGAATGGATAACTGTAGTATTTTGACATGCAAAAATAAAAATGAGCATTCTTGCCTAGAATTCAAATTTATGAATGGGCAAATCCCATTTCCCCAAAAGTGATCCGCAGACCTCGAATGATGTCATAACACAAGAAAAAACCTCAAGAATCTTTGTACAGTCTTCATATACTTGCCTAGCTTTAAATTAAGTCCATTTGATAACACTCATTATTGACGAACAATAAAAGAAGAAGAACTATGGATAAGAATATACCCGGTTAGAATAAGATTTTCGTTATGAGGATTCCGATCAACACAGTTAACATCAGCAGTATGCGCTCTTTCAACGTATTCACCCTCCCCCCAAAAGAACAGTATGTATCACATCAGTAACAAGAACTGAAAATGCATGCTAAGGAAGACAGAGTTAAATTGTCACTCTGAAGTGAACAAGATGTAAATATGAGTCAAATGCATGAAGGTAAGACTGTTTAATTTGCTCTCTTCTAAGGTAAAACAGATCTTTGTTAGTGAGGCTTCACAAAGGGTGAGAGTGATACCTCATTGAACTGGAGAACAAGACAATGAGACATAGATATCAGACAAGCATGCATTAAGCTATTACAACAAAAAGGGGAATGGGGGGAAGGAGTATGATATAAGATAGAAATTACATGAGCAATGTGATATCCAACTGCAACCTTTTGTTTAACAACTTCACAATTCAAAACTCAAAACTCATCTCATAAATAAAAGCATTTAACTCTTATTCAAATATCTGCTTCCATTCATATACTGCCTCCCTCCCACAAAATTTGTTCATATTGACTTGACACGTACATTAAGGGTTTGAGTCGTATACTGTGTTTCTCATTTTACCTTTTAAAAATATAAGGGAAAAAAAAGCGGGACATGAAAGAAAAAATGGGTAAAAAAAGTGGGTTAGGAGAGAGAAATAGAATAAAAAGTGTAAGAAAGTGGGTTAGGAGAGAAAAATGAGGTGGTGTAGAGTTAATTGTAGGGAAAGAAATAGAATAAAAGGCATAAAAAAGATAAATATGAAAAATTACCTATAATATATTTCTTAGTTTGAAAATTGAATAATTTTTTTTTTGAAACAGTTCGAAAAGAAAATATGATCATTTTTTTAAGACGGATGGAGTATGAGTAATGAAAAAAGGTCACACGAGTGTCCATTAAACATTCAACAACAAGTTAAAAGGCTTATACGAGAATTTTGTAGTCTCACAGTGTGAAACTCAAATCGTAAAATATCGAGCTCGAAAACATCGATAGAAATAGTGTAATATAATGTAAGATCTAACGCGACAGAAGAATTCTAAACGACAAAAGATCAAAAGAAATTTACACCTTCATTTTATCTGTTCCATCGGTCGTACAACGAACAGTTTTCTATTTATTTACATTTAAGTTTTCTTACCGAAAACAGTATTGGACTCACACCCCTCTGCCACGTCACACGTTCCATAACTTTCGTCCACGTGTCAACCCTCTCCTGCCACCCCCTCTCTCTCTCCCCCCACCTATACATACATAATTATCTGTATCTATACACACACACACACACTGACACACCTCTCAGTCCTCTTCAGCACTCATTTTTCCGTACTCTCTCTCTCTCTAAAACTGCCTCGTGTTCTCTTCCTGTATATACACACAGACACACAATGTGCATGTCTTTTCTTGCATGACACACACACATGGAAGAACCCACAAAGAGGCCGCAAAACGACGCCGCCGCCCTGCGCCACACCAGCCACAAACGCCCGCTAACTCCGTCCGAGTACGACGCCGGGCCGGGCCTCGACGCCGACGTGCTGACGTGGCTCTCCGTCGAAGACGAGGCAAGCAGGGCCGAGCTCTCGAAGCTGCTTGAGGCCGGGATCGAGTGGCCGCCGGCGGCGACCTTCCGGAACTCGTTGCCCTCGGCGGAGTCCGAGGAGGGTGACGGCTGCGAGAAGGCGGCGGCGGAGGTGTCGAAGCTCCTAGAGACGGAGGCGCTGCGGTTTCTTCCGCCGGTGAAGTTCGCGGACGACCCTTACTCGTCGCTGTGGACGTACCAGACGGCGTCGTCGTACATAACCATCAACGGGAACGAGGAGTCATGCGGGTCGTCGTTCTCGGACTCGGGCTCGTCGGTCATGGCGAGCTTGCACGTGGGGGGTGCCGGGGGCGCCGTTATTGGGTGGTTCAAGGAGCGCGCCGGCGGCGGCGCGTGGGATGCAGACGTGGAGGAGGAGGCGCGTGGGTGGGTTTTAGATGACGGGGAGGGCTGCTTGGCCGAGGAGGAAGGCAAAGAAGGAGCAATGGAGTATGAGGGCTGCAATTTTGGGTCCGATTCCGATGACGTCATGCTGGCGCAGTTTATGGGTGAGCATTATTTAAATTTCCTGAGCCAGTGAGAAAAATCTCAAAAAAAATCAGGTTTTAGGTTATTAGTATTAGGGTTTTAGTTAGGGTTTTTGGTGGTGGAGGTCATGTGAACATTGTGAAGGAGCTGACTGTTGACTGGATTTTGACTTTTGGGTGAAGAAGTTACTATGACTGTAAAAAGTGAAAAGTGGGGGGTTAATGAGAAATGTGCATCCTGGGTATTTACCTTTTTACCTTCTTGATTTACTGTTTTTTATTTCTTTCACTTTATTACCAGATTGGGAAGTGCAGGCAGGGGATGTGACAAACACCCAGAAAAAGGGCATTGCAGAGGGAAATCAATGTAGGTTGCAGCTTTATTTGTTGGGTCTTATCTTTGTTCAAAATTTTGAAAACACTTTGAAAATATGTACTTTAGGACTATGCATTTATATGCGGGGTGCTAACGGTATTTGACGCTCAAGATTATTCAGTTATACGAGATAGGACAAGGACGGATAAGTTATACCGTGAAAGAAGGTTGGAAAAATTATAAATTTTGTCTAGCGTGCAAAACAAATCCTAATTAAAAGCCGAATAAGTTAGTATAATATTATCTTCTGAAAATTTACGAACTATGAAAGGAAAAAAAAATCACTTTTAGTAATTATTCGATCGGGTAATAAAGTTAATGTTATCAAACGAAAAGTTAGCGATGATTAATATCGTAAAAGTTTACTGTGAAATTACTTTTAGTACCAAAGCGGAAAACATGTTGGACTACGGATTACAAGGAACCGTGAAGGGATTGCTGATCATGAAAGACAAAGGAATGGACGAGGTTGTGGTGGAAGTAGATTCGAGAGCTCTCGTTCGCTTGCCAAGCTCGTAGAGAACTGTCTGTTCTTGTTGGAAGTCACTGAATAGTTGATTGTGCATACGAGTTAAGGGAAGGAAACCAATGCACTGACTAGCTACCTAGCTAACTTTGGAGCACAAGAAGTGCTAGCTTTTAACACCAAGGTGTGGTGGAGTGGCAAATGGCCTCGAAGAATGATCTCAAGGTCCTGACTTTGAATTTCTATACCGATGAGTCATATTAATTGATGTTCTGATTATTTAAAAAAAAAAAAAACCGAACAAACGTTAGCTTTCATCAACTCGTTACAACCGTCAGAGGCAACGGAAGATCACCGAAATGGCGTAGTCCATAGGAGGGTGTAGTTAAAATTTGCTTTTTGAGAGGTTTTTATGAACACAGTGCAAGGACTACATTAGCAGTCCAATATAACACAGTGCAATTGTGTAAACACTAGGATGGGCCATCAATGAAGTGTTAACTGTAGAGCATAGAGGCTTTATGTCTATATATATGGGGGAGACTTCTCATAAGACAGCCCATCTCCTGTCTACTAACCTTCCCAAGGTCCAAGTAGATGGGTTTCTTAAATCCATTGCTTTTGAACAACGTTTGAAACTTGTATTGGGGCATTCACATTGGGCTATTTTAATGCCCAATTGAACGTTTAGCATTTCCAGTCTCATGCCCTCACTTGCATGAAAAGAGCTTGCTCCTCCCGACTACTGAAGTTTTAGTGCAACAATTGTAACGATGCATGATTATTTAAGTGGTGCTTGGAATTAAATTTAAATATTATCTTTCGACCACGTTTGCGGTTGTATAAACAACTCTAAGACTGAAATCTTAGTCCCTTCTGATCCTTAAATAAAAGTTGTTTTATTTCTTGGTTCACATATTTTTCAGTTAAGATTCAAAGAATGTCATTTTGGAATACAAAGTAAAGTCTGCAGATGAACTCTCGAGGATCATAGATTAGTTATGGGTCCCACTTCTTCTTCTTCTTCTTCTCCTGGCATTTGCTGACGTTGACCGGAATGAGTTTCCTGGTAGTCGTCGATCTATCACTCGTTATGTTATCTTATTGGGTTATAGTATTCTTTCCTGGAGTGCCCTAAAGCAAACGATCTATCTCGCTTCAGCTCTGACTCTGAGTATCACTCTCAGTTTCCTTTGCGATTGCGGAATCCATTTGGTCACGTCAATTATTATATGACGTTTTTTTATATATTTTCATTTCCTTCTCTTCATGCAAGGGGGGGTTCCGTGAGAATCTTAATCCCACTTATCTCTCTGCTAACCCAGTTCGTCATGCTTGTACTAAACACATTGAAATGGGATTTCACTTTCTTCATGAGAAGGTTGCCAATGGTGATGCTATTGTTTGTTAATGCAAACTAAGATGAGAACAGAAACTACTACACCATCCTAGAGCAGATTCTCAGATGACCAAATGTTAATCAAGGACTTTGAGCAAATGTGTCATCCAACTAAACCATATTGGAAGTCAAAAGAATAACAATAAAAGTGTGGCTAAATGTCCACCAAAATCACTGAAGAATCAAGTTGGGCCTGAGATTTAATCAAGTGCAGAGGCCCACTGTTGCATGCAATCTAGATTGGAATCTGTAAGGGCCCAAAATTGTTGCATATCAAAAAACAATTAAGCCCAAACCATCATCTTAAGAATTTGAAGCTATCGCTGTTATTCCTTATTTTAAGAGTCAGTTTGAGATTGATTCTCGAAATTAATTTTTAATTAATTTTCTAATTCAGTTTTGAGCTATTATTTGCCAGGTTGCTT
The DNA here is from genome assembly GCA_033065855.1 of Escallonia rubra. Classification (NCBI taxonomy): domain Eukaryota; kingdom Viridiplantae; phylum Streptophyta; class Magnoliopsida; order Escalloniales; family Escalloniaceae; genus Escallonia; species Escallonia rubra. The sequence goes on from JAVXUO010000976.1 coordinate 150,557, forward strand.
TTCAAGCTATGGATGGTATGTTACTAAAAGTAATTTCAATGATGCAAAATGACCAAAATTTTAATGTTTGAATGAGGTGTTAAAGAGGGATATTTTGGCAGTTTAATTGGTCAAACGTGATTACGAAAAAGTACTTAATAAATATTCTCATTTTCTTGGATTATGATTTGATCAAATTTTGAGCTTTTCAAAACCGATTTAACCAATTTAGCATGTTTGTCAAATTCTCAATTAACCTGATTTAATCCTGATTAAATCAAGTTTAACGACTTCAAAAGCAATCTCCAACAAGCTTGTAGTCTGAGAAGATTGAGCAAATTTAATCTTCTTGTACATCATTTGAAGGGTGAAGATGGGCCATTTTCAGTATAATGAAGTTTTTGAACCTCACTAGAAAATAGAGATGAGGCCCAGTGTAGGCAGCAGAGTTTGGATTACATAAAGCTTAGTCCACTTAGCTCATCCTATATTATGGTGTAAACACATTTTGTCAATCTATGGTTTTTAACATTCAATTCTCATTTTGTAGTGCATTTTGTTTGGTTCAAAGTTGAACTGCATTTCATTTTTGCAAATGCGTGCCTATGTATATACACGCATAAAAACGACTTCGAGTGAAAAAGCCTTTTCATTTCTTCTTTCACTTTTGCCTGATTATACGTATAATACTAGTCCAACATAGAGTACGTTTTTGAGTTGGGTATATGTATGTAGACCGGGTTAACCTACTAGGTACGAGTTATATTCGGACGGATGTGGTTAAAATGGGTTCGGGTATTCGGGTAGTTATTTACTGAATCCTTGCCCTAATCGGGCGGTCCTGATAGACCCACAAGTAAAGGGTCAAATCTCTCTTAAAAGAAAAAAGGAATACTAGTATTCATTACTCATTAATTTCATCAATCCACAACCTCAGCATCGTTCGAGTTCACGTTTACAGGTGATCCTACAACAACAACAAACAACAAATTCTCATTTAGCAATCAAACCATCAGTCAACGAAAAAAAAGGTGTTCGAGAAAGATAAAAGGGATTAAGAAGTGAGGTCAACTAAGTGCCCGCACCCCACCCCAATATTCTCCCACTGACCACACACGACTACCACTGCCAACCTACATTAGCCTCCAGTTCCTTTCCCACAACACTCAAACACCGCCGCCGTAGCCACAATCCATTAGTCGCCCACCTTCCTCAGAAAAATCCCTAAATCCATGAAGAACGACAATAAAGGGGCTGTGCGACTGGTCACAAACGATGGTGTAGTCTGGTGATGGATACGACGGTGTTAAAGTGACAGAGTAGCGGTGGGGTAGTGGATGGAGACTTGTGCAGGACAACAAAAGTATGGATTATCAGTGCGTGTGGGTGAGAGATAGAGAGATATGGACGAAGACGGTTGAGTGAGAAGTGATGAGGAGAAAAAGAGAGAAACCCAAACCTTAAACCTAAACTAGAACGCATTAGGTAACCCATACACGACCATGACTGAACCGTGACTTACAAGTTGGTTGAGTACGGGACAAATTTCAGCGGATCTCTGATTTACATGCTCATACCTATTTTGGCAGCAAATTGGGTTAACCGGAGATAGGGGCATTTTTTTTGCCATGTCCATGTGTGTGTCTCTAGGAGGTGGGGGAGGGGGTGAGACAATTTGTGGCTCAAGAATACCCTAAACCCTAGAGCCCTCTCTACCGCTTTGGATAGTTAATACACAAAAATCAAGCAAGTGCACACAACCCTAAGGATTTGTATTGATATTCACATCCATACAAAAAGTAACGGTGATGTAATGTAATGCAACATAGTGAAAATGAAACACACAAAAACATGACAAAGATAGCAAATCAACCCATCATGGCTTTTGCACCCCCCTCCCAATCCCATCATCTTCTTATCAAGCTTCCCAATCAACATAAAGTTAGATTTACCAGTCTCATCACCAACTCTATCAGATTAAAGTTGCTCCTGTAGTCCCTTTAATGTTCATTAATACATAGAGAAAGTGGCAGAGCAATCTCTTGAGCGTTCATGAACCTATCAGGTGTTTTTGCTCTTGGGTTACCTCATTCTCAAATTTATTAAGCCTTTTCTTCTTGTAATTTGACTTCTTGGCATCTTCTAAAGTACAACCGACTTTTAATAAAGGGCTTTGGCTAAGAATGTAATGTATAGTTTTGCAGGAAACGTAATTTAACTTATTGTAGAAAGCACATAAAATAAAAGGGTCAAGGAAAATGTGGATTAATTTTCTTCCACCATAAACGCGATAACAACCGACAACTTTTCTCTTTTGTCTTGGTGCATCCATCTTTAGCTTCAACTGTTCCCTTAACGTTTGCAAAAACTTGCTTTTCATCTTTGAGTTGACACAAACGATAAATATCTTACTGGTTTACCCTAAACCCACGCGTCCTCTAATCGTTAAGAGTAACTGTCGATCGTATATTACAGCGCAAAAAAACTATACAGTAAGAATGAACACATGATCCCACGGATGCCCTTCTAAGTTTGAGCACAAGCTTCCATGCATTAGACAAATGTACGGGTGTGCGTGAGAGAGAGAGAGAGAGAGAGAGAGAGATTTTGGGGTGCTCAAGGAAGAGGGGCTCGGGAGAGACAATGTGGAGTAGTATTAGGACATAGGAGAACTCAAGGATTTGACGTTTGGCTTAATTAAGCATTAATTAATAATGTGGAGTAGTATTAGGACTTAGGAGGAACTCAAGGATTTGACTGTTGGCTTAATTAAGCATTGATAATGATGCATCAGCCTTAAGTCATGGCATTAATGCAGATTAATGATTTCCTGTTTGATTCAAACGTGTGTACTTATTGCAAGTAAAACTACTAAACTATGTCTTCATTAGTAATCAACGCATTCATCTAATAATTTTGTTTTATGCTTGGTGCCTCCTTGAACTGGTCACCATCCTGGTACACTACTTCTAGTAGGCAATTCTTCTAACATTGTTTCCTTCCAAAACAAAATTTTTTTTTCCAGATAATATAGCTTACATAAAAGCATAGTCGGCGAGACTATATCACGTACATCGATCATTTTTAAGTTTTATAATATCTTTTTTAGCATCGACATTACCAAATACATAGCCCCCAAAAAGGGCTCAAAGAAGATATTGCTATATCGCATCTAAATGAGCAAATAAGTCTTTCCATACTGGAAATGATACTGAGAAGATGTTTACATCGCTACGCAGCAATAGCTTGTTAAATAACAAGCTGCTCTTCGACTAGGGAACCCGGCAAGCTGAAGCAAATGTTTAGCATGCTCAACAAAGGGTTGCTGAAGTTGACTCTGTATAGCGAACGCGAAGCTGGTCCTCACATCTTTAATTTCACATCCATGAAGTAGAACTAAGTTTATTGTAGTATGATGTACTTCGTTTGATAAAAGACTACGGACGGTGAGTCGGGGGCCTAAGATCAGGCAAAAGGCGTAGTCGATGGACAATAGGTGAATATTCATGTACTATTTTTGTTAGTCCCGAGGGACAGAGGAGATAAAGTCAGGCGAAAGATGGTTATCGGTTCAAGAAGTAAGGTGACCCTACTTTTCAATTTATATTTATGCAAACACCGTCAAAAGGTCGGGATGGCCGTGCAATCCTATTTCCAAGCAGTAATAATATTTCACTCATTAAATCCAAAAAAAAAAAAGGGGCTGCGTAGAAAACTTTAGTATTTCCAACCAAAAAGGTGAAAAAGAAAAATCATGAACCAGTCTTTTCAAGTCATCTCTGAATCATCGAATCCCATTAACAGAAATTGTTCCTTCTTTATTTCATTTTTCTAATCAACCCATGATGCCTTTAATATCTTCACGCCCTTTTATGAAGATTTAGATAGAGGTTCGACTTGGGATAGTGTAAAATAATTATGCAAATCTTGCCTTTAAAGTATAAAATCACCACATGCATGGGATTCGTACTTTAGGAATAAATGGTGGGACGTACTTGTTAATACCTTGTTTGCAGTATAAGTTCAAGATTGCGTATACGAAAACCAGTCGAATCTTTCTTACTTTAATTTAAAAAGCCATGCATATTGATTCTTAATATGGCTTGAGCGATCAAGCAAAGTGTTAGAACTTCAGCGTTAAGTATTGTAGTTAAGGAGGTTTGTTCACTTAAGTTATCACCTGTTTTAAAATTTTAAGAAGGAATTTAATAATGACAACTCGGTGCACTATCAAATTAACTTTTTCACATGCTCTAAAAATTTAAGAATGTACCCAGCAATGACAAATCGGTGCACTATCAAGTTATCATCTGCTTTAAAATTTGAGAATGTACCCAACAATGACGAATCGATGCATTATTATCAACTGAACAAGTACACAAAGTGCAGATTGCAACATGATAAAGGGGAACCAAATATACAATTAAGAAGAGTCGGACCAAGACCTGAGCTCTAATACCATAATGAGTTATCGCACGCTTTAAAAGCTAAAGCTACCATAGAATGAGTTCAACAATATATATTATCATTTAACAACTCTCATATAGACTATACCGATGTGGGTGGTCCCTTTAAGATCGCCTAGAGAGGAACATTGTCTCAATTGAGATTAAAATTAGTCGGAGAATACCCTTTATTGTCTTAAAAAATCACTACATAGATGGTACTTCACTTTGATCATGCTTTTAGGTCACTAATCAAGGAGAGTCTGTGTACATGTGATTTCATTGCCGTATAAATCCAACCTAGATGGGGCATGAAAGAAAACTCAGAAAGATCAAGTTGCACACATACTATGATCCAAAAATCCAACTTTTGTACTTGAATCTTATCTGCATGAGTTACATGACTAAGATATTTAAGAATATGTTAGTGCCGACGTTTGGCCAATGTGGTCGCAGCAGAGTGGCAAAAGCTCTAGGATTCTGTGTTAGTGGCCATTTCACGTCACTGCTACAACTAGCTTAGGGCCATAAGCTTGGGGACACTGCAGGAGTGAGATGAGCAGAGGCTTGATTGATCCTTGGAGTTGGGACAATTTCAATGCAGTAGCGTGAGTAACTGGTTGAACCAGATCCCCCGAGGGCTCATTGACTAATCAGGACCATTCAAGTTGTTTCAGTTGGTGGGCCGTCCTTCAGTGGATTCACATGTGAGGTTGGTGAAGGGCTTCATCAACCTATTATTGGTGCTGAAGTGAATGTTTCTTACCTCCCTTGGCATTCTATTGCCTGTGGATGTCCCCAAGGTTTTGTAAAAGCCTTATTTGCATATGGCATAAGAAACCCTTTTGGGTTTTGTTCCTTTTACAATGGAGTTCCCGTAGATTCGATACAAGAGTTGGTGTAACATGTTCTATTTGTAGGAGACGACGCTGCAAAGAGTTAGACAAGGTAGTGACTAAGTCGGATACGGAAACTTTGGGATCCTTTGAATGGCAAACACTAGTTACTCAAAGTGGCTTTGATTTGCGAAGAATATGACCTTAATGTATATTCGATACAAGAGTTGGTGTAACATGTTCTATTTGTAGGGAGATGACGCTGCGAACATTAGTTAAGCATGTACTATGAAAGATGCAAGCCAAATGCAAGCATGTAACATAGCAAAAAGGCCAACTAATAGCCACCAAAAATAACTTCTAGTGACAAAAAGTGACCTGCAGATGATCTGCGTGCAGTGAGAAAACACTCACTTGCACTTTATTGTCTTGTTTGTGACCATGTGCATGTCTCCGTGTGTGCGTGTCTCTGTGTGTGCAGCTGTGTGTGTGAATATAAGCACTATTTTATGGCAGTGGGGTTGGAAAAAGAGACTGAGGAGAAGTTATAAAAGAGTGATCGTTGGAGGTATTGGCTACATTGCTAGAGTTCAAGAAAAGTATAGCCCTGTCTTTATTAGAGGAAATAAAAAATGGGAAGAAGTAATCAATGATCTCCTCAAGCTAAGCACCAGAGACTTCTTATAAATTCCTCTTCAGTAACTCAGTTCTCACCTCAAAGTTGTTCACTTCACTCTCCCTTTCTCTATCTCTCTCTCTATCCAAATCTTGGCAGTGAGCTAGTTAGGAAAATTCCAACAAGGCCTAGAAACAATGGTGGTCAAGAAGCCAAGAGTTGTGATAATTGGGGCAGGCATGGCTGGACTCACAGCTGCCAACAAGCTCTACTCATCTGCAGGCTCAAGAGATTCATTTGAGCTGTGTGTTGTGGAAGGTGGGAAGAGGATTGGTGGGAGGATTAACACTTCAGAGTTTGGTGGTGACAGAATTGAAATGGGTGCTACTTGGATCCATGGTATTGGAGGTAGCCCAATTCACAAGATTGCTCAAGAAATCAACTCATTACAGTCAGACCAGCCTTGGGAGTGCATGGATGGGTTCTTGGATGATCCGCTCACAATTGCTGAAAATGGGTATGAGCTAAATCCATCTCTTGTTGATTCCATTTCAGCTCTTTTCAAGAAACTAATGGATTTTGCTCAAGGAAAGGTGAAACTTGAATGTCTGAGCAATCAAGAAATTGAGTATTTTCAGCATTGTACGAGTACTGGTGGCCTTGAAGGTCTGAGTCTTGGCTCTTTTCTTAGAGAAGGGCTTGAGGCTTATTGGGAATCAATGAAGGAAAAAGAAGAGGAGAAGTGGGGTGGAAAAGGTAAGTCTTGGAGCAGGAAACTGCTAGAAGAGGCCATTTTTGCAATGCATGAGAATATTCAAAGGACTTATACATCAGCTGGTGATTTATTAGGTCTCGATTACAATGCCGAGAGCGAGTATGTTATGTTCCCCGGTGAAGAAATCACCATTGCTAAAGGCTATTTGAGCATTATTGAATCACTAGCATCAGTTTTACCTGCCGGTTCGATCCAATTAGGTCGAAAAGTGTCAACAATTGAATGGCAGGCTGAGATGGAAAATGGTCATGCTCATGGTCATGGTACTGCTAGACCAGTTAAGCTAAGTTTTTGTGATGGATCAACCATGTTTGCCGACCATGTGATTGTCACAGTTTCATTAGGAGTGCTTAAAGCCGGAATTCGCGAAGATTCGGGTATGTTATTCAACCCTCCACTTCCTAGTTGTAAGAATGAGGCAATTTCAAGACTTGGTTTTGGTGTTGTTAACAAGTTGTTCATGCAACTGAGTCCAAGTGCAACCCATGATCAAGCAATGGAAAATGTCAAGAAATTCCCCTTCCTGCAAATGGTTTTCCATCGAAAGGATTCGAAGTTTAAGCACCCAGAAATCCCTTGGTGGATGAGGAGGACAGCTTCTCTCTGTCCAATCTATGGCAAGTCAAGTGTCCTGCTATCTTGGTTTGCTGGTGAAGAGGCTCTTGAGCTTGAATCTCTTGAAGATGAAGAGATTCTTGATGGGGTTTCGAAAACAATCTCTAGCTTTGTATCAAATCCGCGGTGGCAATTAGAAAGTTCAGATTCCCATGGCTTGTGCAATGGAAATGGCAATGCTGTGGCAGCTTGCTCTAATGAAGGGGAACTGAAGTTCTCTAAGATTTTGAAGAGCCAATGGGGCAATGATCCACTTTTCTTGGGGTCATACAGCTATGTGGCTGTTGGATCAAGTGGAAAGGACATAGACACACTGGCTGAGCCATTGCCAAAGAACAGTTCTTCACTTCAGATTCTGTTTGCAGGGGAAGCAACACACAGAACTCATTATTCAACTACCCATGGTGCCTACTTCAGTGGTCTTAGGGAAGCCAATAGGCTTCTTCAACACTATGAATGTATTGGGGTACGAGAGACTTGATGTTGCATTATTAGGACAGTAGGCAGTTTTTTTGGAACACCCCAGATTTTTTTTTTCTTCTCAATATTCACTTGGAAACATCTCTTTGGTTCTCTCTCTATATACTCTGATTGGGGAAGGAATGAAAGGGAGAGATGGAGACATTTTCAGATGTACTGAATGAATTAAAGGAAGCTTCTTTTCGATTTTCAATTGCTTTTCTCTTTGTTTGAGTCGTGGGCTTTTTCTACTTGATGATGTACTGATCTCCAAAGCAAACTAGGTGAGATATGTTTGGCATTGAATATATGAAAGCTAAAGTAAAGATAAAGAAAGCGTTGAACCTCATCTTCTTTGGTCCATTCCCATGAGTTTCTTTTGGTCTGGTCTCTGGACAGGATCCGATAAACCCGGCTCTTTCCAGCTTGGAATTTAGTGTCATATGTTTTTCCATCAGGTTAAGCCCCACCATGACTCGAGGGTCACACGTTCGATATAAAATCTGTGTTATTCAAGGCTAAAGTCTCGTGCACAAGACCGTTCTCGTGTTAATGTTCTTTCCTTTGGTTGGCTATCGCTGCTATTAGCGTCCTCTATGTTATATTCTTTCCCTCGGTTGGTTGTGCCGCTCATAGTTGTATCCACTGCGATAACAAGTGTATGCGTCTCTTTTACTAAAGGTTTATTGTGTGTCACATGTCAATAGTGATGCCTTAATGCACCCTTTTGTTTGGCCACCATGAACTTTTGGACCATGTACACATGAAAATTGAATGAGGGCACCATTCCTAAGGTCCCATCTAATACTGTCTCCTGCATCAAATCAGCCCAGAGGGCCAATAGGGCTGTTCAATCAGGTTTGTTGCCAAACTGTCCTTAATAATGAGACAAGTAAGTAGAGATGCCCATGGCCATCTGATTGCTCTGATCTCTTGTGCAAAAGGTCTCTTCAATGGGAGCCACAGGACTGATTGGTCCAATTCCTTGCATATGTGGACACACGTTGAGACAGTTAGCCCTTGGTAGAATAGATTTCTCTACAGAGCAAATCAATCCTGGGAATGCAAGAGACAGAACATGACTGTCCATAAGCAGCATTAATGATCAGTATCAACATCATCCTTCTTTGTGTCCATTCTCTGATGTTTGGTTCTCACTCCCTCCCCTTAGATTCTATGGTAGGCAAACAATAATGGCTGCAATTGGGTTCTCGAAAATAGACCGTTCTGGTTTGAAAGGAGCTAATCACGCTCCTCAAATTGCCGTTATACTATTCTCTAAAGATGCACGAGGCATCTGGAGATAAAATGTAGCTGCAAACAACTTTCACCAAAACTATCATGTGCCATTTTTACTCTCAAAAATCTACTTAACGGTGCGAATTTAATATTTTTCTATCTTGAATGGTGCTATTATGGGAAGCATCGGCGTGCATTTAGCCTCATCTCTCCCGCATCTTACATCAAGGAGGGTGTTTAATTTCATAATAACAATAGCAAATCAAAAAAATACTAGGCACCATGTTTGCTTAACTGTATGTAAAATCTGCTGATAATTTTTTGTTTTTTTTGGTGCAAAAAAATCTGCTGATATATTATGTAGCCATAGATTGTATGTTCTAGGGTATCTGTTTGGAGACACTGAGTAGTCATGTCAGCAGAGCTGTTGATGAAGACTCTATTATTGAAGATTGCCTGGCTCTCCCCAAAAAAATTGGAATGGCCCACTTGATGTCTGCTTTAAATTTTTGCCTCATGTGGGTTTCAATCACCCTTTGATGATTGTGCATCTGTCACCCAGTCCTTGTCTGGTTAGCTATTCATCATAAACAAACATATGAGAAAGAGAGAACTCCATTCCTTGATCCCCCACTTAATGGCTAATCCAACATGTTTATGCAAAAGCTTGACCCTCTTTTGCCTTTAATCATCACTAATCCTTCGTTGGCAATAATGCTCCTAAGGTTATTCCTCCAGTCCCTACATACACACAGAAATTTCAGTGTGCCTAATGTATGTGACTTCCTCTACGCATCTCCTTGCGTAACGATCAAAACATCGCAATGATGACAGCTAGTGAAAAGTAGAAAATGATAATAATAAGTTAAATCTAATTGCAAAATACTTGGACAACGGGATTAAAGAGATTAAAGAGGATAAAAGTTTCCGTTTATCAGATGATTAACCGTTTTGTACTCTTTCCCGTTCCAACCCAAAAAGCTAGAACCGTTTTGTACTCTTCCGCGTTACAACCCAAAAAGCTAGATAATTAAATATGATATGAATATATTAGGTTAATGACTATTTGAGTTAGCCTATAGGGAGACGATAAGTGTTCTGCATATAGTTATGGCATTAACCTTTTTAAGATGTACTTAAGGGCCCATTTGCTGATATGCAAAATCTTGGATTAGCCTCGTACTTAATAAGAGATCTTATCTTTATTCTAGCAAACGAGGATAACTTTTTCCTTTGATCAATCAAACCAGATTGAGGTTAAAGAGAACATTACTGATACAAGTATATGTTATCATATGAAAGTCTTAAGCCTTTGCTTTTGAAAAGGCCTATGATGAAAGCACTGACTTTAACTTAAAAGAACAAATAGCTATGTCTAAATCGTGTGGCTGCGTTTGGTGCATAAAATTATTACTGATATGACAGATTATGGTCGAATAAGGCCAAATAAGTTATAATGTTAGATAAGGCCGGATAAGCTATAAATTCTATTAAGCGTTTAGTATAAGTCTAGATTGAAATTTGAATAAGCTATATTTTTATTTTCTGGAAAACTACAAACTAAAAAAGAAGAAAAAAACCAACACTACTAGAAGATCTCGCAAATCTTCAGATCTGAAGCTGACAGACGACGGTTATAAGGTGGCCGACGACAGCTATATGACCAGTTGCCAGTTATTTGTTGTGGTGGAGGGAGTGAAATGGAAAAGATGGATCAAGAGAAAGGATGATGGGAAATATGTGGAGGAGGCTGCCTTGTGGTGGTGGAGATGGCTGCCGTTGTGGTGGATGACAGGGAGGTTACCGTTGTGGTGGTGGAGGTGGATGCTGTTGTGGTGGAAGATGGAGAGGCTGCTCGGGAGGTGTCGTTGTGATGGCGGAGGTAGAAGCCGTTCTGGTGGAAGACGAGGAGGCAGCCGATGGTGGCAATGTCGGAAGACGGGGAAATGGAAAAAGACGTGGGCGCTCCCACATTTCTTCATCCCGCCCCATCGGGATTAATTTTTTACCCCCTCACCCGCCATCGGATATTATTATCCCTCAAGAGGTGGATAAAACCAATCCGTTGGATGCTATATCCACCCGTATTTAGCACTGCCAAACACCGAATACTCAACCCATAACAAATAAAAGTTATTCCAATTGACCTTTTATTCTACTGCCAAACACAGCCTTTCGACGAATCTAAAGGTCTAGTCCAGGGCAACAGGGGCATTTTTAGGATTGCCAATCCCTCATAGCCTGTTTAAAAGTCCCATGGTCCTTCTCCTTCATATGCTTACAAATGACATTTATGGGGCTCCAAAAAAAACACCATCTTTCCTTAAGATCTGTCCCTCATAAAACTTCAAAAACACCATCTTATTGCCTTTGTCCTATTAATGTATATGGTCCAACAATGCTAACCCAGTTCTGGAACTACCGCTAGGAAACAAAATCCATGATTTGATGCCATATGGGCTTGTGGGGTCTCACAAAATTTATGAAATCATCACCTTAGAGGTAGGGTTCTTGATGGGTCAGTCTTAACATTACTATTGTTTGTTGCTAATGTAATGACAGTCAGTGTTTTGTTGTTCACTAACATAGGATTTGTGTCAAAATTAGTATCCAAGGCTGTCAATGCTTTGGTTTGATCCTTCCAAGTTAATTGGTCCTACCATGTTGTGATCCAAAACCCTAACAAGTGAGAAGCCAGAATTTTCATGAAAAAGGGGCTCAACATGTACCAAAGAAAGTTGATGACAAATTGGCAATGATGTCACGACTGTTGGGTACTCATGAATTCAAGAAAGGAAATGATATGTTCAGAATCATACAACCATTATAGCTAGGGTACAAGGGATTATGATTTGATGTAACAACAGAATAATACCGTCAAATATATTTTAATAATAAAAGATTGTTTCCGTATATTTAAGCAACTGCGAAAAAAATATATTTAGAGATAACCTTTTGTCACCGAAGCAGTACAGAAAATCTTTATCCTTGTCTTATCCATAGCTTCTAAGGCATCGCCATGTTTTTTAATAGGGAAATTTTACTAACAAGTAGCTTGCTATTTCATCTTTGTTGTTTGTAATCGTCGGCATGACGCTTGAGGAGTTCCTTTTTTGTATCAAAAAAGACTCTAAGTAGATAGGACGAGGTAATGATGAAAGGAGCTTTATTCTACGTCGTTGTCAAACTATTCTAGTAGTATGCTGAAAAATAAGATTCAAATTTGTACCGATAATTCACATGCAATCGCAAAAGAAACTGTAAACTCGAGTATAACTTTGAGGCAAATAAGAAAGCGCATTATCTTCTTCCTTTTTTAGTATGTCTGTTCCGTGTGTGAACGAAGCATCCATCATGACTTTCAAGTAATGGGACTTTCAATAGGATTACCGAGTATAAGAAAGTGTTTGGATCATAGAATTGATGAAACTTCATTTTAACTTCTTTTTTATTAGTTGTTTGGAATATTAGAACCAGGAATTAGGATTGAATTTCATAAGACTTGACTGGATATGATTCTATAGCCTTTTTTCAATAGAGAATGATCTTATATGATTTGGATTACTTGAAATAAAAAAAGAAAAAGAAAACTTAAAAACAATTATTTATAACATTTTACCCTTTATTTGATCTTTGCAACTGCGAATACACGTGCCCCATCATTACCGTCTCCATGGCGGTTGCCATTGACGTCGCCACCATCACTATTATCCACTAGACCATTGCAACCACCTCCATTGCCAAGCTTATGTAATCACCACACAACCCCCTCCACCATGTTGTTATCATTACCATCACCACAGTCATCACTCGCTATTACTATTGTTTTACATCATCAACACGACCACTTATTATCATCGGTAGTGATCTCGCTATGGTAGTCTGAATAAAAACACTGACATAGTCCTTCGGATCATTGTTGCGGAGCCACAATGCTTGCTCGATCCAGGGGGAACCTCAAGTCATCATCACTACTAGATCTCCATTGTCGCTGTCGCCTCTACACTACTACTCTCACCACCATCACTATTTTCACCCGCACTACCACAAGTGACACCCTACCATCACTACAAACTGCCCCACCTATCATGCAACATCACTCTCAGCAATTCCACCACTAGTGCCGCTGCACCGTCATTTACACTCCACGTACAACTTGCACATCACTGCAATCGTGTGCTGCCACCAATACACGTGAAAATCACCTATTATAATTATTTTTTATCGTACATCGAGGATATGATTGTCTAAAAAATCATTCAATATTCATTTACCATGTTCTTGAAACACAAAAAAGAAATTTATGATTTTAATTCCCTTCTGTTCCAGACAAAGAAAAATCAATTTAATCGAAAATAGGTTTACATTTTAAAAATTAATTCCTAAAAGAATCTTGTTCCAAATAAAACAGTAAGATTGTGTTTGGATGAAGAATTTCAAATTACATTATATTTTAAAATCCATTCATTTTGAAATTCAGTGATTTACAAATTTATGGAATTGCAAATATTGTGTTTGGACGATTTTGTAGATTGTGAGTATTTTATATGTGGATTTACATTTGAAATTTTGAATCTAGATAATTTAATGGTGTATAGGTACAAACTAATGAGAGAGAACATCACTTTTTTTTTTTATGGAAGAAGTTACCTAAAATAATGGAGACTCTTTTTGTCGAAGATATTTGACAAATAATTAGTGTGGACTAATTATTTCTAGAGGGGATTTTAGCACACCACATTCCCTTTCTAAATCCCTAATTTGGTAAATCCATCTCATCAGTATCTAAATATCCAAAGAAGGAATTTTATACGATGTATTTCAAAGTGATTTATAAAAGTGAAACCTCCAGTTCAATTATTTCATCCAAACACGCTATAAGATTTTATCTGGCATCAGTCTGCAAGCCCATTAGAGAATACAAAGCTTAATGGCCCATTACCAAATCCATTAAATACCCTCTTCCTCTAATTTGGCGGGAAAATGAAATAGTCCGTTCATCCTCGTCTCCCTCTCGCGCACAAACTTCTCGATGTCGAAATTACCAGAGATTACCTCTCTATTCGCAGAATTGGCGTCGAATCTCCAAACGCTAAGTCCGAATCCGAGCAATGAAGGCCAATCGCCCGATCTCACGGACCTGATTCAGTCTCTCAACTTGAGCGAACAGCCTAGGGTTAGGGTTTTGGACGCCGCACTCTCTTTAATGTGCTTCACGGCACCTCAGGTCAGTACTAAAAATGACTTCAACCGCTTCCCTGGCTCAAAATTGGAACCGTTGCATTGAAATTTTCCCCTTTGACCTTTTGTGAATTTCTAAGTTTATATGTAAGTTTTTAACTTTACATTGTTTTTACCCTTGCTTGACCTGCCAAACGGTACTTTTGCTATCCTAATGATGCAGTAAAATTTTGAAACGAAATGATATGTTCCAAATCATAAGGGATTAGGACCCTCTGCTGTAATTAGTGGTAAGATTTTGTTATCCCCTCTGTTGCATTAAATTACCGAAATTGTAACTAATAATGGATTACCCCCTCCGTTGCATTGGATTTTTCCCCTTTGACCTTTTGTGAGTTTTAAGGATTATGTCAGTGTTTGCTGCATACATTGTTTTACCATAGGTTGACTTGCCAAGCAATACTTATTTAATAATTGCTAGTTGAGCTCAATTCAATATATAAATGTACTAAGTCTGTTGTTGCATTTTGTAAAAATTTAATCCACTGAAAAAGAGGGAGTATAATCTCAGGGCTACTTAGGTCTTTAGCCACTTTCCCTGATTTGTTAGTTTTTTTATTCGTCGATTGATTGTTTGGTAAAGGCAATTGCAACTGTACTTCCGTTCGCTTAAGTGTAATTAATCACAATCACAGTGCTGTTATGTCTTTAGCCACTTCACTGTCTTGAACTGTACTTTCGTTCGATTAAGTATAATTAATCACAATATCTGGGCTGTATGTCTTTAGCCACTTCTCTGACTAGAGATTTTGTGATCTGACTAGGTTTTTGAGTCGTCAATTGAGTACTTGGTGAAGACAATTGTGACTGTTCTTTCGTCGTTGGTTAAGTGTGATGTCGCGCGGTTGGGCGGAGAAGAGATTCTGCAAGTTGGTGGTTTAATACCAAGTCGTGATTGCGTGGGAGTGATGGAAGCGTGTGCTGATACTTTGGGGAAATTGTACGGACATGGTGGGTTTGAGAAGGTGATTTTTAACTGTCTTTTGTATAAATTTCCTACATGGAAATGCCACATTGTATCAATGTACGAATGGTGCTACTCCTGAATTTTGATCTCTCAAATGAGGTAGCAAATGGTTGATGATTTTAAAAACAGTGGATCACAATGCTTTAAAATACTCTTCTCACAATCTACCACGTCACTCCAGAGTGAAATATTGGAAAGCTAGCAGTTTTGGTAGTTTATACCTGCAATGAATCTAATGTTACTGTGCGCACAAAGAACGATCTCGTACAGGCTGACAATGTAAAGTTTATACAGTCACTTGTACTTTGCCTTGCATAATACATACCACTCACGTCCCTAAAAAATAGACACCTTTGTCTTTTTGACTAAACCTAGAATATGGGGGATAGTTTGAAAGGGTTAGAGATGAATTTTTCTCCAATGGTGTGCAAAGTTAAAGATAGATTGCATGAAAAGATAAATGAGTACAGTACAGAATTCCGGCCAATTCTTACCTAACTAGGAATTTTAAGAGGTTTAAGGCGTATCTTTTGTTTAAAGGACAGCTGGTAGTGTGTGATTGTGAAGCAAATGCTGTAGATTTTAGATTGATGTTGCCTTAGGTTGATGCTGAACGAAAGTTGTAATGCTGAAGGGAAGCTTTCCTGCTCGCTATTATATGCTGTTACAAGAGTGGCCTTCTCAGCGTCATGCTTCCAACATGCATCACGATCAGCTCCTGTTCTTGATGTAATGTCTATTGGTGGATGGAGTCCTGCTTTGTCAAAGCTGTTCTTCCATTTTCCAAAAGAAATCTACTTCGAGAGCCAAGAGAAACCATTGAGGTGCGCTCTTGTTACTGCATTATGCTCTAATTATATCGGAGACAACCATCCTACCCATCTTCTTTAGGTTGAAGTACAACATCATTTTAGGCATGCTATTTTATTATGACGTGGTTCCCTGTTTATTGAACATAGAATGCACCACTCACTGGTAGAAGAATGTGCAATTTTAACTTAGCTTATGAACTTGGGTGAGAAATTTCGCTTCTATGTATGCTTTCTTGGACTTTTGGCCATCCACTTCTATAGAGTTTGCATTACAATGTTACTTGGGTGTGTTTTACGTGGCCACCACTATGATTTTTTATGAGCACCTTGATGGTGGGGTGTTGTTGCTAAAGTTTAGTAGATGCTTGTTTCACATTGATCGATCTAGAGTTCTTCGGTTGAGAGTAAAACTCAAGCAAGGAAAATGGCCTCTTATTTGGTGAAAAATAGGAGCCTGTTGTGGTCTTCCTAGTGCTTCTGCAATTTGTGCGTTGGTGTGAGTTATTTTATTCTCTAAAGTGAGGGACACGTCGGTAGTCTTGTAACGAAAAAAATTGTAGCCGTGGCATGTATGCTTGGGATATTTTTTCAAAAGTAATATAAAGGGAATGCCACATTGTTCATTTAGTGCTTACTCCTGTTCATTCACTCTTGCCTTTGCAGGTTACTGTTTTGGTATCTTGACCCACTAATTTTAAAGCATGATTTATCACAAATATTGCAAGAGGCTATTAAAAGACCTCTTCTATGCGTAAATATGGAACTTTATGAGAAGGTCGAATGGCGTTCCATGATTATATGCTTAGTACTTTCTCCTGCCATGTTTATAGAAACGAGGGCTCTACTGCACAACTGGTTTCTGGCAACGTAAGTTCACGATCTCAGTCTTTTTTGGATTTAGCGTTCTGGTACTGTGCATTGATTTACACAATTTTTAGAAGATCTGAAAGTTATTTCTAACTCATGAAACTTACTTATTAAGAAAGTTATACTTCATGAATCTTTTATGTGGGCCATCCAGATAAAGCCTGCTGATTATGTTTCAGTGAATTCTGCTATATTCTTTTATAAATAGACATGAACTCCCTTCTCAAATTTGCTTTTACATGAGTATCTTGCTTGTTTTTGGAAATTTTGAGCTCCAAGAGTCATTTATTTGCCAGAAATATGTTTTATTCATTTTGAGGTAACTGGTCATGTTATTTCTCATAGCAGGAGCACATGCTTTGCCAAAAACCCAGGCACAATACAGAACCATTTATGCCCTCCTGAAAAAGAAACAAAAGTCCCTCATGACCCATTTACCATAACCTGTAGTAGGGGAAACTGAGAAACACTTACATAAACTCTACTTGGGTTTGCTAAGTATCTTTTCAGCAGTCAATGTCCACTAGCATATTCTGAGTAGTAGAACTTTATTGGTTAACATTTTGGTGTATCGCTCCCTTTCACAGGCAGTAGACTGCTGCAGCAAGAATTAGCATTCCAACTTTTGCTAATACAATGTTACCTTTGGCACTCTGAATTCCAGATTTATTATCTCATTCCATCCTTGTTGCTGATATGCTCTTTATCTCTCAATGCATTTTTTTATTTTATAAAACTGATCAACTGAAAGGGCAGGCAGAAAACAGATGATCTGCTGTTTTACTAGGGACTATTGCAGAGAACACATTGTCTCCAGTCAAGTTTTACCATCTTTATATGTTTTCTTGAACTGTGATCTTATTAAGACACAGCATCCGTCGTATCTTCTGCCAATTTCCACGTCTTGTTTACTAGTGAGTATACATATGCCAAAGCATTTGCTAGTGATTTTGTGATATTGATGCCTTCACAGGCCAGTAGGAAAATTGATGGACATTCTATGAAAGTTGTTAAATTTTGAAGTTTGGTCATTTTCTGTTAGCTTTGTTGTTTGTTGTTCATCTTTAGCTGACAAAGTATGATGATCTGCAATTGCTTAATTCAATTATCTAAGTCAAATACCTGATAAACATTTAACTTGTTAGGGTTGGCCATAAATAACAGGGGTATGGCATCCGTACTGCAGCTTCAAATTGAGTTAACCTCACTGGTACTAGATGTGATCTCCAGACCAATGTGGTGGGGCATATCGGTAGAAGTGGGATTAAAGCTTCCATTTTCTCATGCATACTTCCCCTACAATCAGAAAATTTCGAGGGTGTTGGCTGGAGCCCTGTCATGTGGTGGTCTTTCGCAATTAGTTCACAGTATAAGCAAGTCAGTATCGCAGGCCAGAAGACATTCTGATCCAATTTTTATCCAGCCTGCGACAAAGTTTGGGATAGTAGATCACAAATCTCTCTGGTACCTTTTTATTGCTCCTACTTTTATTTGTCTGACATGTTTCTAAGCCCCAATATTTATGTGTTAATCATTGTGTTATAGGGCTATGGCAATGAACTTCCCCGATTGGTTTTATTTTGCCTCTGGGTTACTCTTCTCTGAGAAAACGGCTCAAAACAGTTTGCATTCGAATTGCACATTTGGGGCAGCTGAAACTGAATCACACTTTGAGGGACCACCTTGTTCTGCTGCGGCAAGGTACATTGCATGGATCCTGAATCCGATCAGTGAATCTCATCAAGATTTGTTAGCTGATTGTTTAAATAAAATATCAGGGTCCTTGGTACTCAAGCAGTTTGATAAAAATAGGAAAGCACCAGTTTCCTACAAGAAAAAACTCAAAAAGCCCAAATTTCATAACAAGGATGATACTGCCCTCGAGGAGTATGGCTGTCAAACAATTAGACTCTGGCTTGAGGAATTTCAAGACGTGTACAATAGGTACTGTAATGGAATTGTTAACAGTTCTGCATCATGCAAATCAAGAACGTCCAGTGGCTTTGCCCTACAGCAAAATGTGTTATTCAGAAGAATTTCCTTGGGCATTTTGATCGGTTACTCTAATTATGTAGGTGAAGAAGGGTGTGAACTGCTTCTGCATTATGCTGCGACTGGCACAGTACTTGATTCCCCAGATGCTCAAAATCCTGGACTGAAGCATAGGAATTGGAACTCTGATTGGCAGGAAGACTCGATTACAAGTAACAAGAATTATAGTAGAAAGGAGGCCATGGCAGGAGCCTGTCTTGTCTTCGACTTCGTTGATGTCACTGAGAGTATGTCATCTACCTTGTTTGAGAGTGAAGAGTGCGCAGTAGATTTCATTTGCCGGGTGAAATTAAGGGCCGGAAAATATTTGGTCAAGTGTGTGAAGCGGCTAATCCAACTCAAGATTGATGAAGAAAATGGCGATTTGGCGTCAAGGGATCTCTACAGTAGATTGGTTCGGTGGAAGCACCAAGGACAAGATGTATTGCAGGGTTACAAGGATCTAGATGATGCCATTGATGCCTTGAAGAGGTTTGTTGAGGAAGGTAGGCCTCCCTTAGAAGTATAGGCGACCCCGTGATGTTGTTGTAATCTTGAAGAAATAAATTTTCTTTGCTTCCTCGTCTGTGTAAATATGTGTATCATGTAATTCTTCTTAAACTTACAGATATCGAAGTATGCCAAAGGTGTAATTTTATGCCCTTAACTATCGATGATATTGTGACATTCTTGAAGAAAATTCCTAGGACTCCTGTCAATTTGGAACTAAAAAAGTGTTAATTTGTGATATCTTATATTGTGTTTGTGTAACGAATGAGCAAAGCCTCCCTCTAAAGGGTAGTCAAGGAGGTATTTATGAGTTTCTTGGTAGCCAATCACAAATTCTCCCACATTCGATTACGGATATTACAATTTTTTTATGTTTGAGTCTCAGAGCGGCACAAACATAAACCACGTTTGTGCGAGTTTGGGAGGAGGAGGTATTTAAGAGTTTCCTGATAGCCAATTACAAACTCTCTTACATCCGATCATAGATATCACAATTTTTTCATGTTTGAGTCTCACAACGGCACAAACATAAACCACGTTTGTGCAAGTTCGGGAGTTTGGGAGACTCGCCTCGCCATACGATAGTCTTCATACCGTGTAATATAAGCTGCAGCTATTTGATGACCGAACCAACAATGTACACCATGGTGTGATAAGACAATTTTTCAACATTTTCTAACGGATAATCGAACCAACTATGTACGATCTTTGATGATTGACTTGGTCTTTTGTCCATACTTTAGTAGCAGAGGCACCTGGAAAAACACTAATGTCCAAGTCTGAACATGCAGACTAACCAAAACAAGACACTCTGCTGAAGTACTCAGTTGAACGAGACATAGAATTAACAGATATTGAAAGAAGCTCTTAGAGGACCTTTTCTTTGTATGAAAATCCAACTGAAGTACAATCTGATCAAACTGGATTTGGGCTTTGCATTGTAGTGTACTGACATGCTTCATATTTGGTAGCATCAGAGGCTGCACATAATAGCTTTTGCCTATGCATATGAAGCTTATGACTAATGCCTTCAGGATCGGCTAAATGGCGTGCAAAATGACTGTACAGTTCCACCCCGAGAACCGAACGCTGGCCTTGGCTAAAGATGAAGGTCTTTGACTTCATCTTATGTGCTGCAGATGAATTGGTCTTTGACATCATTTTATTTAGCTAGCTATCGGTTTTGTTCCGGTTCAGCTGCAAACAGCCTCTCTTCTGAGAACTTCAAGAGCTACTCCCCACTCTGATGAGATTAGAGAATGGAAAACACAAATATATTTAGAGAATGAAACAAGAGATCATGAAGGCAAGTGAGTTCCCTGCAAAAGAACAGCGAGGTTTTGAATAGGAAAAGGATGTATGCGGATTATCTGAGATTTATTTGTACCCTTTCAGAGTGCGTCCGGTGCCCCTTTCTGCTGTTCTTTTAA
The DNA here is from genome assembly GCA_033065855.1 of Escallonia rubra. Lineage (NCBI taxonomy): Eukaryota > Viridiplantae > Streptophyta > Magnoliopsida > Escalloniales > Escalloniaceae > Escallonia > Escallonia rubra. Next base: position 171,379 of record JAVXUO010000976.1, read on the forward strand.
CCAAGGAAATCCCAGCTGGGTTGCCACCCCATTCTTCAAAAACAACCAGGAAGTTCCCAGTCGGTTTTAGCCACGAGCGCGGGAAATGGTACCTTAAACAGACAGCCTCATTATGCATTGTGCGTACACTAAATATGGAAATGACATTAGGCACAGATAAAACTTGTCCTACCATCTTTGAGAGGGCTCTCCACACCCACTTTGGCATTTCGTCTCCTTGAATATTCCACTGTAATGACAAGCACTGCAGTCGCCACGTGCGATATATCCAGGCCAGTGTCGCCCGATACCTTCGCCGTTTATCCAGATTTGACCTTTTCCCATGCTACTCATGTCTAAAGCTAATGGTTCATTTCCTGTGGGAGCATTAAAAGTAGACTGGAAAACAAATAAGTCGAATTAGTTATCAGTAAAAAGGGTAATAAAAAAGGCACGTCGTGTAGTTTGGGACGATTTTTACCTTGTACCATGTCAAGGGCTGCTTTTGAGCCACTAAAGATCCTTGTATCCACTCCACAGAAGAACTTCCATCGAGTGTATGAAGACTCAAAGATTCGCCTTTTAAGCCAACCTGGACAAGTATGTGCAAAGACATTCCACTTTAGCATTCTAGCCTCTGCCGCTTACCAAATTTCAAACTAGGAACATAAGCAGTGAACGTGAAAAAACACTGCGTCCCATGTTGATTCTAGCTCAAGTCCCAAATCGTTGAAAAGTTCGTGTACTCATTAGTTTGGGTCTCAGACTTTCACTATCATGATATTATGCAGGACTATGGTTGGCATTGGGCAACAGAATCTTGGAGCATTAACAAGATGGGAGATATCGAAAGAACAAACCTTGTAAGACCATTTCTGCTTTGTCAAGTCCCTTGTGCCCTCATTGAGGCCACTTAAGCTGACTGGACCAAGAACCCCAGTATTGTCTCTCTCAAAATGAAGGCCACCATCCTGAGATGGATCAAATTGTATATTAGGAAAGCTTGAACCATAAGTTTCATCTAGCGGTATCAATGCTCCAAAAAGAGGGAAACAGAAGCAAGTGTGAGAACTAACCGGAAGACCCATAGCAGAGCTTAGCAAAGAGATCTTGTTGATCCCAGCTTTAAGCTTCACATTTTCATGGTATGTTAGTTTTGGATTCTCTAATCCTCCATAGACAGTTCCTAGCATAAGGATAAAGGGCACAAGTCAAATATAAATTAGAAAAGATTTTAATAAAAAAAAAGAAGAAGAATTGGAAAGCTGGTAAATATCAGAAAGTTCCATTTACCTGATAGTTGACCATTAATGAAAACCTGCAAGGTATGGCCTGCCGACATAACGGTGAGAAGAGGACTCTGTCCATTCCTTAGGAACCCTTCATCCGGTGCTATATTTACGCTGAAGCAAGCAAAAAGAGCATATTACAATGAAAATAGCTTGAACAAAGTTTAATCATTACATATTTCATTAATCAATTAACAAAATAAGAACAGCAGAGAATACGTTTTCTAAGTACTCACTCTGTCAAGTACCACAAATAGTCTGACGCATCTCTAGTAATATTTAGTTGTTCATACAACCCTTCCATTGCAAGTGTATCACTATCGTCTGAAGTGGGAGTTTGTTCATTGTATGACTGCCAAGGGAATGCTCCAACAGGGATCATCTTGATCTCCGAGGTTTGGGATGTAACCTGCAACAATTGTTTTATCAGACTTACTCTCTTGCCCGATTCAAATCTAAATTCTTGGAAGCAAGACAGGTATTCATTGGATGAAATCACAAATATTGTATTCACTTTTCAAAATTAACTTCTTTGAGTAAGAGGAAAAATGTCTACAGTAAATGATGTTTCCGTCATGGGAGGACAAATAACAAAAAAGAACGTGCAACAAGCAGAAACTCTAGATGCAGAGAAGAATCATTTTTCTTACTCTTGCAGTGTTGAACACGACGTTCTTGCAGTCGGGAAGAATGCTGATGGACCAAGGAGGTAGGTCGTATTGCGTGTTCTGAAAGGTGATTTTTGCTGAATATTGTGGATCGAAGTTTGAAAGAAAAGCAGCACAGCCTCCAGCCTTGTACTTGAATACATGAATCTGTGAATAGTTGAGAGAAGTTGGTACCAAAGAAGAACTAGATTACAACTGTGACGTTATATTTGCAATTTATCTTAGCCAGGCAGCCAGCCTATAAGAACTAACCTCTAAATTTTTGCCAGGCGAGGTCACGATAGGGTTCGAATAAACTAATGCTGGTTCGCATAGCTTGATGGCCTTGTGCAAATCTCTCAAGTGCCCCCATTTAGGTTCCCTTAGTAATCCTAATATAGAAGCGATAACCATCATAAACAACTTAACACGATATGAGTGGGTGTGCAGGTCCAGAAATAAAATGTCATTTAGTACTCCTCGAGTTTCATACCGTATTCATCAATTGGAGCATCGTAATCGTAGCTAGTAGCAACAAAGAACCCAGAAGCAGTGCGGCCAAAATTTGTTCCTCCATGGTACTAGAGCCACCATAACACATGCACAAGAGTTCAGTTCCTAGTTCCTACTATACTGGACCATTCTCGAGATAAACTGCGAAAAGTGAAACACAATGCAGAGTTGACTCACCATATAGTAATTAAAGAAGGTTCCATTGTTCTGTACAAACCGTGCAACCGCATATGCCAAGTCTTCTGCGGGTCTATTAGGAACTGTGCCACCAAAGTTAGTGTACCTGGGTAAACGAGAAAGCAAGAAAGGATTCAGAAGGGGTTCTGATGATGTTATAGCTGCAAACTGCACCAGCTCTTAGTGATGGCATTTATGTGACTTACCATCCAGTCCATAGTTCTGTGAACATTTTCGGTTTATAGGGCTTGTTTGGAGTGAAGTTTTCACAGTAGAAACCATTGCAGGTATCTATCTGTCATGTGACACAGACAATTTTAGCTTCAGCAAGAAAGAGATTCAAGCATTTACTTCGTCTAGCCAGATAGTTCAACTCTATATTTATGCGTAGCTTGAAGTTGCAAATTCAGCCCATAAATATGATCAGCAATACTACAATTCAAACTACATGAAATTCAAACATACTGTTCAACAACCCATTAGAGGAGCATTTTTCCTGCATGAAATTCAAACTACAGAGAGAACTCAAAATTGCTTACCACTGGATCAGGGGCAGTTTCTTGCCTGCACATGATCCATGGAACACCAGTGTCTTGATTGACTGCCATTTGGGCAGCCCATCTTGTGTAAGCTTTGCCTGGAGCACCAATTTCCCATTCTACTGGTCCATATTCATTTTCTATCTGAGACATGTAAATCAAAAAATTAATTCAAAAAAAACTTCTCTTGTTAAATAAGTGACTCAGGTTAAGGTTAAAATCAGACTAAGACTGTGATGAGGTCATTTTCAAACCTGAGACATAATTATAGGACCACCCTGAGGTTCGAACAATTTCTCGGACTTCATCATATCGACAATTTTCGTCGTAAATGCTTGCATTGCCGCCTTCATCGTAGTCAATGCAGTATAAAATCAAATGCATTAGTAAATTTGTAGTCAAGGGTAGTTCTTATAAGGCCCGTTGTCTGTTCTATTAATACTAACCTTGAAAGGCCCGTTGTCTGTTCTAAACTCTATCCCAGGTACATATTTCAGCCAAACAGGAAATCCCCTGCGTCAAAACGGAGCAATAACAAAGGTCAACAACTACATGACATACATTTCTATGCTTGCTGGTTCATGTTGCCAGTTGCCACATACACACAATTTCTCGAAGGAAAATTGTTCACAATATGTTATTTCGTTCTTCGGGACATAGGAGAAGAGGGCGACCAAGTGCACGAGGATTTCATCCAGCAACACTATAAAGACTAAAAAAGGCGAGTAAAAAGCGCGATCAAGTGCACGATCGAGAACATAAACTAACGAAGACTAACAAACATCTCTTCCTTCCTTTTCTTTTGGGTTTGTTCATAGAAATTCACTGGGCTATATGTACATAATATCATGCATGCATATGCATAATTATCTATAAATTCTGGCCAGTATAAATTTATATTTTACCCAAAGTTCCATTCAGCACAAACGTAGGGGCCAATCCGGAGATGAACATAGAGGCCAGCTTGATGTACCAGTTTGATGAACCGAACCAAATCGTACCTCCCCTCAAAATAATACTGCACAGGATATCATCAAATCAGCATATGAGCTCAATTTCCAAGAACAATACCTTCATATAAAAAAACAAATTTCTTTACCTTTCCCGGAGACGGCTCATGTCCATTCCAAAACACATAAGTCTGAATAACATCTAATCCTCCGTCTTTAGCCTTTTGTAAAAGATCAGGCCACATCTACATCCACAACCATTGAAGTTTCGACCAAAATTAAAAACAACTCACCAGCATAAAGTTTACAAAATCAAAGAGAACACCATAATCCCATGAAAAGAATTGCAAAATAGCGTACACCCAGTACCACAAAACGCATGAAAATGCAGGAGAAAGCAAGAATATGCAAATGTTTATGCATATATGGAGGAACACTGGTGCTGGTACCTCAGGGGTGCTTCTTGGGTAGTGAATGGAGCCAGAAATGAGAAGCCTTCTGTTGCCATTAATGACAATAGCTTTGTCATCGTAGCTTACAGTGGCTGTTACCGTGGCAGAAGAGACCCAGATGAACAACACTGCGAACAAGAAGAAACAACTGGTTCTGAACATGTTACACATTGAACTCATTTTTATGTTCCTATTTTCTCTGTCACACACAGAAACAGAACATCAACAGAGGAAAAACAATGCCAGTTTATGGCTTTGTGCCACTTTTCTGCTTGCCTTAAATAGAGGAATTTTGGATATGGATTTGGTTATGTGCAGGAGGAGGAACAAGGGATGCTGCAACTGCTTCTGAACATTGAGGAAAGTGGGGCCTACGTTTCTCTTGTGGGGATTGAGGTAAAACTAGTATCCCCGTGTGCCTTGAAAGCCAGAATTTGGTCGCTGTACATATTTTCGGCAACAGATTTTGATAGAAGTCTGCTGGCTGTGGAATAATTATGTCATATCACCCCTTTATGGAACTTTTTATGAATCCGAAGAGTACAAGGTAGGAGGACATGAAATGCCTCTCAAGCAAAAAGTGTAAACCTCAGATTGCACCTTTTTTCTTTCAGTAAACACTCCTCCAACTTTGCTACCAGTGTATCCCATCACATGCGCCACAGTTAGATTGTGTCATCTCATCAATTTTCTTATGTTGGGATGTCACGTGAACTAATAGCAAAATCTCGATCTGAACTCCACTCGTTAACATTTTGTAAAGTTTGTAAGTTTGCACTCTTTTCTCCGTCTACCGTTAAATGCGTTTACGCAACCATGTTTTGCTGTGAAAATCACACTTGAAGCATCAGATTAGCGAGTTTCGTTTAAAATGTTACGACCACAACGCGTCACTTTTGCTTCAAAAGACATAGGGCTATCATTAAGAACTGAGAAAGAAAGTGTTGTACTATGGGCAAGAATGAGGAAGAACATTATTACCAAAAAAGAAAAGAACGACGAAGAACCATATTTAAAATCGTGCATAATATAATAACTACATATGAATTCAATGGTGTTGGGAAGTAGGGCATTACAATGAGAAAAGTTCCCTCTAGAAATAACTAGTTTAGACTAGTTATTTTCAAATCCCTTTCACAAAAAGAGTCTCCATTATTTTAGGTTTCTTCCGAAAAAAAAAAGGAGATGCTCTCTCTCATTAGTTTATACCTATACGGCTATACACCATAAAATTATCTAGTTTCATATTTTTAAATGTAAATCCACATATAAAATACTCAATCTACAAAATCGACCAAACACAAAATTTGTAATTTCATGAATTTGTAAATCAACGAATTTTAAAATGAGTGGATTTTGAAATACAAGGTAATTTGAAAATTTTCATCCAAACACACTCTTGAAGTGGTTTTGTTCAACAAAAAAGTCGTGCATTCAAGTAGAACTACTCTTTTTTCTGTAGAAAATAACATATATCACTTACTCACATGCACATATGTGTGATCTGTCTATACTTTCAACCACGGCTCAACGATAATTAATAAATTTTCTCAGTTTTATAGTTTTGCAAAACGTTTACAGATATGAATTGACGACATGAATCATGACTATGCCTAGGACTAAACAAAGAAAGTATCTATGTCATTATATAAATGAAAGAGATGTTGTCAAATTAATAAAGTCGAGTCAGGTATTTATGGTGCATAAGGTCTGGGACGATGTGTTCACCTCCCACTCCGATGGCGAGACGGAAGGTGGGGTGGGGACGGGACACTGTTGTATAACCCTTGTCGATCTCATCCACTGCCATTTCTAAGGCGAGTACACTTTTTTGGTCGATTTGTATGGTCCATAGGTCAGGGATGGTGTGTTTACCTCCCACTCTGATGGCGAGGTGGAAGGTGGGGTGGTGACACTGTTGTATAACCCTTGTCGATCTCATTCGTTGCCATTTCTAAGGCGACTAGTACACTTTTTTGGTCGATTTGTATGGTCCATAGGGTTAGGGATGGTGTGTTCACATCCCACTCCATGGCGAGGTGCGACCTGGAGCGCGGACATATGTGATAAAACTTCGTCGACCTAGTCAATTTTTTGGTTTATTTTTAAATTCTTTTTGCTTTTTCAAACTCTTTTTGGTGTGCATCAACCAAAAAGGTTGATCCCAAAAAGGTTGTCAAAACTCTTTTATTGACAAATGAAATAAGGGCTCTTTTAAGTGCAATAAAGACAGGTTGATCAATGCTTAACTGATGGCATAAGTAAGGAGTCCCTACTTAACTAAGAATTGACACTGCAGTAAAAAGCATTCACTGAATTCTTAAAACGTGTTTGGTTTTATTAAAAAGTTAACACCCACAATTTAATTGCTTTTGTTGAATTCAAATTTAAAACTTACCAATTCAAAGTTGAACCTACCACAAATTCAAGACATTCAGATTTGACCAAGATGAATGAATATGATATTATGGTCCTAAATGGCTGCTTTCATGCAAAAACGTAAACTATGTGGGAAAATGAATATGATATTATGGTTATCCCTTTAAGGTTGAAGGGCAAGTTGAGTACACATGAGGATCACTCAACGTAGGTCTCTTGTTATGGATGAGATTGCCACACAAGAATCATGGCCTTTTGCTTCTCTGGATTCTTGAGAAGGATCCCCCAACATAATTTGAGAAGGTCACAAAAATCAATTATTTGGATGAGAATGCCACACTATATATGTCCCTTTTAATCAATTAAATAGGAAGGTTTATTAAATGAATGCCAATCACACACATGGGGCTCAATTGGGTAGTCCACATCCAAGTGTGTTTTGGGTGGCCTCACTTGATTTATGACAAATATAATAGGCTTCGACGAGTAACGGTGTCTGTTCTTGTACATTTTGTTTCATCAATTTTAGGGGTCGTCCGCACGAAATTTCTCTTTTTATGATTATTTGTCTACGAACGATAAAATATGCTCTCTTGAGCTCATGATACCAGACATTGTAAATCGGTGCACTTTGTTCTTACAACAGATTTTAGTAGGACCTATCTCTCTCAATACGCTAAGTTGTTTTGGTAGAAAAGCGCCCCTTGCTCCTATCTTTACTCTAATCCAACCATCTATCTTAATGCATTTTTTCAATTGGTTATGGACATAAATAGAGTTTCGTAGCACAAAGAAATTGATTGTCCACACCAATGTCACATCAATGAATCGACGTACCTTCAAGATTTTAGTATAGTACTAGATGACGCATTTTTTTCTCGTCCGGACGCCGATATGGTTAATCACGGTACCAGAATTAAACAAATTAGAAAACTTCTATACAGATAATCATAGCCATGAAAGACTTTACTTTCAAATGTCACGTCTTTTAAGTCCAAACATCGATATCAACAACAACAACAAAAACTACTATTATTTTATGTTTTCTTAAAAAAAAATAGAGAAATTTATTAAACGTGGGGTTGAGTATACAATATACAAACTCTTGAAGTTGGTTTGCAGGCCTCTCAATAAACTTATTTTGATAAGTCCGCTTTCCAAAAACAGGTCCCTTGTCCATCCAAACTCCAAGACCAACTAACAGAGAGTAGTTGATGTTTTTGGGAGGTAGTGAGCTTAAGCAATGTTAAGAATTAGAATACATGGTTTAGTTATGGTTAGCAAACAAGAGATTATCAGTTAGTGAATGGCATGATCATTTGAGTTAACAACTGTTGAATTAGGTCCAACCAACTGGAGTTTTAACGAAATTATGCTTGGATAATGAAAGGCATGCATGACTAATGTCTTGGCTCCTGCCAATCTTGACCACTAGCTACCAACTAGATTACTAATTGTCTTGGCTCCTGCTAATCTTGACTACAAGAGACTTCACTTCAAACCACCACCACCCTCCCACCGCCACAGACACCGCCAGCCACTGCTGGCGACCACCAGCAGCCATCGCTGGCGACTGCCGCCGGCCGGCCACCCCACCGGCCACCGCCACGCCACGCTCCACCACCGCCACTGCAAACCACAACCAAAGAAAAAATTGGATAATCAAACACTCAAAATAAAAATTGGGTAATCAAACACTAATTTGTTTTTGTAAAAAATAAAAACTAATCTGGTTTTGATTTTTATTTTTTTGGAAACAAAAATCAAAACTGAAAGTGATTTCAAACGCTACATTCATTTCTTCAACTACTAACTAGTTGCTACCAACTAGATTACTGTGAAGTTCGTGCAGAAACTACCGGCTCTGGCCCTTTTTGAGTCATGAGGCTCTAATTCACAAGTTTTGGTCCTATTCATTGTAGTTTGCCACCCACCCTCTCTTCTCAACCATAATGTCTACCTTTAAGAGAAGTCGGCCCAACCTATTTGACAAACCCTAACACACATACGTGGTTTGTTAGTTGAGTTGGGACCAAATAACTCTCGAGTGTAGAATTTTACTGTTTAAGCATTTTGGTTTATTGCTGCAGTAGACTGCTGCAGAAAGAATTAGCTTTCTAACTTTTGCTAATGCAGTGTTACCTTTGGCACTCTGAATTCCAGATTTATGACCTCATTCCATCCTTGTTGCTGATATGCTCTTTATCTCTCAATGCATTTTTTTTTTGTAAAACTGAACACTGAAAGGAGCAGCAGAAAGGGTAGTCAAGGAGGTACTTTATAAGTTTTATTATAGTCAATCACAAACTCTCCCACATCCGATCACGGATATCACAATTTTTTCATGTTTGAGTCTCACAGCGGCACAAACATAAACCGCATTTGTGCAAGTTTGGGAGTCTGGGAGACTCTCCTTGCCATACGATAGTCTTCATATCGTGTAATATAAGCTGCAGTTATTGGATAATCGAAGCAACAATGTACACCATCTTGTGATAAGACCATTTTTCAACATTTGCTCTCTCATTTATATGTACACTATCAGATAATCGAACCAACTACCGGCTAATCGAATCAGCTATGTACGATCTTTTATGATTGACTTGGTCTTTTGTCCATACTTTTGTAGCCCCTGGAAAAACACTAACGTCTGAAGTACTCAATTGAACGAGACAAAGAATTAACAGATATTGAAAGCAGCTCTTAGAGGGCTTTTTCTTTGTATGAAAGTTCAACTGAAGTACAATCTAATCAAACAGAATTTGGGCTTTGCATTGTAGTTGTACTGACATGCTTCAACTATTTGGTAGCATAAGAGGCTGCACATAATAGCTTTTGCCTATACACATGAAGCTTATTACTAATCGCCATCAGGATCGGCTAAATGGCGTGCAAAATGACTGTACAGTTCCACCCCACGAGCCGAACGCTGGCCTTGTATGGTAGTAGTGTATATGTAAGATAGAATGAACCAAAACTTGGGCTGAAAATCTTTTATGTGCTGAAGATGAATTGGTCTTGGACTTCATTTTATTTAGCTAGCTATCGGTTTTGTTCTGGTTCAGCTGCAAACATCGTCTCTTCTGAGAACTTCAAGAGCTACTCCCCACTCTGATGAGATTAGAGAATGGAAAACACAAACATATTTAGAAAATGAAACAAGAGATCATGAAGGCAAGTAAGTTCCCTGCGAAAGAACAGGGTAAGTTATGAATAGGAAAAGGATGTGTGCCGATTATCTGAGATTTAATTGTACCCTTTCAGAGTGCGTCCGGTGCCCCTTGTTGCTGTTCTTTTAACCAAGGAAATCCCAGCTGGGTTGCCACCCCATTCTTCAAAAACAACCAAGAAATTCCCAGTCGGTTTTAACCACGAGCGCGGAACATGGTACCTGAAATAGACAGCCTCATCATGCATTGCGCATACACTGGATATGGAAATGACTTTAGGAGTAGATAAAACTTGTCCTACCATCTTTGAGAGGGCTCTCCACACCCACTTTGGCATTTCGTCTCCTTGAATATTCCACTGTAATGACAAGCACTGCAGTCGCCACGTGCGATATTCCCAGGCCAGTGTCGCCCGATTCCTTCTCCGTTTATCCAGATTTGACCTTTTCCCATGCTACTCATGTCTAAAGCTAATGGTTCATTTCCTGTGGGAGCATTAAAAGTAGCCTGGAAAACAAGTAACTCCAATTAGATATCAGTAAAAAGGGTAATAAAAAAGGCAAGTCGCGTAGTTTGGGACGATTTTCACCTTGTACCATGTCAAGGGCTGCTTTTGAGCCACTAAAGATCCTTGTATCCACTCCACAGAAGAACTTCCATCGAGTGTATGAAGACTCAAAGATTCGCCTTTTAAGCCAACCTGGACAAGTATGTGCAAAGACATTCCACTTTAGCATTCTAGTCTCTGCCGCTTACCAAATTTCAAACTAGGAACATAAGCAGTGAACGTGAAAAAACAGTGTCCCACGTTGATTCTAGCTCAAGTCCCAAATCGTTGAAAAGTTTGTGTACTCATTAGTTTGGGTCTCAGACTTCCACTATCATGGTGTTATGCAGGACTATGGTTGGCATTCGGCAACAGAATCTTGGAGCATTAACTAGATGGGAGATATCGAAAGAACAAACCTTGTAAGACCATTTCTGCTTTGTCAAGTCCCTTGTGCCCTCATTGAGGCCACCTAGGCTGACTGGACCAAGAACCCCTGTATTGTATCTCTCAAAATGAAGGCCACCATTCTGAAATCGATCATATTGGATATTAGGAAAGCTTGAACCGTAAGTTTCATCTAGCGGTATCAATGCTCCAAAAAGAGGGAAACAGAAGCATGTCAGTAGTGTGAGAACTAACCGGAAGACCCACAGCAGAGCTTAGCAAAGAGATCTTGTTGATCCCAGCTTTAAGCTTCACATTTTCATGGTACGTTAGTTTTGTGTTCTCTAATTCTCCATAGACAGTTCCTAGCATAAGGAAAAGGGCCACAAGTCAAATATAAATTAGAAAATATAAAAAAAAAAGAGGTGGAAAGCTGGTAAGTATCAGAAAGTTCCATTTACCTGATAGTTGACCATTAATGAAAACCTGCAAGGTATGGCCTGCCGACATAACGGTGAGAAGAGGACTCTGTCCATTCCTTAGGAACCCTTCATCGGGTGCTATATTTACGCTGAAGCAAGCAAACATAGCATATACAATGAGAATAGCTTCAACAAAGTTTAATCGTTACATAATCCATTTATCAATTGAGAAAATAAGAACAGCAGAAAATATGTTTTCCTAATACTCACTCTGTCAAGTACCACAAATAGTCTGAGGCATCTCTAGTAATATTTAGTTGTTCATACAACCCTTCCATTGCAAGTGTATCACTGTCGTCTGAAGTGGGAGTTTGTTCATTGTATGACTGCCAAGGGAATGCTCCAACAGGGATCATTTTGATCTCCGAGGTTTGGGATGTAACCTGCAACAATTGTTTTATCAGACTTGATTCTCTTGCCCTATTTAAATCTACATTCTTGGAAGCAAGAAAGGTATTCATTGGATGAAATCACAAATATTGTATTCACTTTTCGAAATTAACTTCTTTGAGTAAGAGGAAAAATGTCGTCAGTAAATGATGTTTCCATCATAGGAGAACAAATAACAAAAAAGAACGTGCAACAAGCAAAAACTCTAGATGCAGTGAAGAATCATTTTTCTTACTCTTGCAGTGTTGAACACAACGTTCTTGCAGTCAGGAAGAATGCTGATGGACCAAGGCGGTAGGTCGTATTGCGTGTTCTGAAAGGTGATTTTTGCTGAATTTTGTGGATCGAAGTTTGAAAGGAAAGCAGCACAGCCTCCAGCCTTGTACTTGAATACGTGAATCTGTGAATAGACAAGAGAAGTTGGTACCAAAGAAGAACTAGATTACAACTTTGACATTATATTTGCAATTTATCTTAGTCAGCCTGTCAGAACTAACCTCTAAATTTTTGCCAGGCCAGGTCACAATAGGGTTCGAATAAACTAATGCTGGTTCGCATAGCTTGATGGCCTTGTGCAAATCTCTCAAGTGCCCCCATTTAGGTTCCCTTAGTAATCCTAATATAGAAGCGATAACCATCATAAACAACTTAACACGATATGAGTGGGTGTGCAGGTCCAGAAATAAAAGGTCATCTAGTACTCCTCGAGTTTCATACCGTATTCATCAATTGGAGCATCGTAATCGTAGCTAGTAGCAACAAAGAGCCCAGAAGCAGTGCGGCCAAAATTTGTTCCTCCATGGTACTAGAGCCACCATAACACATGCACAAGAGTTCAGTTCCTACTATACTGGATCATACTCGAGATGAACTGCTAAAAGTGAAACACAATGCAGAGTTGACTCACCATATAGTAATTAAAGAAGGTTCCATTGTTCTGTACAAACCGTGCAACCGCATATGCCAAGTCTTCTGCGGGTCTATTAGGAACTGTGCCACCAAATTTAGTGTACCTGGGTAGACAAGAAAGCAAGAAAGGATTCAGAAGGGGTTCTGATGATGTTATAGCTGCAAACTGCACCAGCTCTTAAGCACTAGCAGTATTAGTGATGGCATCCATGTGACTTACCATCCAGTCCATACTTCTGTGAACATTTTCGGTTTATAGGGCTTGTTTGGAGTGAAGCCTTCACAGTAGAAACCATTGCAGGCATCTATCTGTCATGTGACACAGACAATTTTAGCTTCAGTAAGAAAGAGATTCAAGCATTTACTTCGTCTAGCCAGATAGTTCAACTCTATAATTAGGTGTAGTTTGAAGCATTTAGCCCATAAATATGATCGTGAATACTATAATTCGCCTCCATTAAACGAATAATTTCTCCGTTTCAATAGACAATGTAGTTATCGAGTAATAGAAATACAATTTCAAAATTAAGCCCCAGGGAACGTTAAAGTAAGCGTAAAAATTAAAGCATAGATGGGATCCAGAGTAACGAATCCTCAGCATGCATACAAGGTTTCATGAACATCAAGAATCATGCACAACATATTGTTCAACAACCCAGTAGAGGAGCATGGACAACATATCTACAAAACCACCATTTCCTGCATGAAATTCAAACTATAGAAAGAACTCAAAATTGCTTACCATTGGATCAGGGGCAGTTTCATGCTTGCACATGATCCATGGTACACCAGTGTCTTGATTGACTGCCATTTGGGCAGCCCATTTTGTGTAAGCTTTGCCAGGAGCACCAATTTCCCATTCTATTGGTCCATATTCATTTTCTATCTGTGACATGTAAATCAAAAAATTAATTCAAAAAAAACTTTTCTTGTTAAATAAGTGACTCAGGTTAAGGTTAAAATCAGACTAAGACTGTGATGAGGTCATTTTCAAACCTGAGACATAATTATAGGACCACCCTGAGGTTCGAACAAATTCTCTGACTTCATCATATCGACAATTTTCGTCGTAAATGCTTGCATCGCCGCCTTCATCATAGTCAATGCAGTATAAAATCAAATGCATTAGTAAATTTGTAGTCAAGGGTAGTTCTTATAAGCCAAGGAAGGTTCTATTAATACTAATATTACCAACCTTGAAAGGCCCGTTGTCTGTTCTAAACTCTATCCCTGGTACATATTTCAGCCAAACAGGAAATCCTCTGCGTCAAAACAGAGCAACAACAAAGGTCAACAACTACATGACATACATGTCTGACTTGCTGGTTCATGTTGCCAGTTGCCACATAAACAAAGGGCAAATTTGGTCTCAATATGTTATTTCGTTGTTCTCTAGAAGGGTCGGGAGAAAAAAAAGGACGGCCAAGTGCACGAGAGTTTCATCTAACAACGCTATGAAACTAAAAAAAAGGACTTGCCAAAAAAGATGGGCAAGTGCACGAGAGTTTCATCGAGCAACACTATAAAACTAAAAAAGGCGAGTAAAATGGCGATCAAATGCACGGTCGAGAACGGAAACCAACGAAAACTAACAAGTCTTTTTTCCTTCTTTTTCTTTTGGGTTTCTGGTTCATAGAAATTCACTGGGCTATATGTACATATATCATGCATGCATATGCATAAATATCTACAAATTCTTGCAAAGATAAATTTATATTGTACCCAAAATTCCACTCAGCACAAACATAGGGGCCAATCCGGAGATGAACATAGAGGCCAGCTTGATGTACCAGTTTGATGAACCGAACCAAATCGTACCTTCCCTCAAAATAATACTGCACAGGATATCATCAAATCAGCATATGAGCTCAATTCCCAAGAACAATATCTTTACATAAGAAAACAAATTTCTTTACCTTTCCCGGAGACGGCTCATGTCCATTCCAAAACACATAAGTCTGAATAACATCTAATCCTCCGTCTTTAGCCTTTTGTATAAGATCAGGCCACATCTACATCCACAACCATTGAAGTTTCCACCAAAATTAAAAACAACCCACCAGCATGAAGTTTACAAAATCAAAGAGAACACCATAATCCAATGAAAAGAATTGCAAATTAACGTAAACCCAGTACCACAAAACGCATGAAAATGCAGGACAAAGCAAGAATACGCAAATGTTTATGCATGTACGGAGGAACATTGGTGCTGGTACCTCAGGGGTGCTTCTTGGGTAGTGAATGGAGCCAGAAATGAGAAGCCTTCTGTAGCCATTAATGACAATAGCTTTGTCATCGTAGCTTACAGTGGCTGTAACCGTGGAAGAAGAGACCCAGGTGAACAACACTGCGAACAACAAGAAACTACTGGTTCTGAACATGTTACACATTGAACCCATTTTATGTTCCTATTTTTCGCACACACAAACAGAGGGAAAACAATGCCAGTTTATGTCTTTGTGCCACTTCTCTGCTTGCCTTAAATAGAGGAATTTATCGGGGGGGGGGGGGGGGGGTGGATATGGATATGGATTTGGTTATGTGCAGGAGGATGAAAAAGGGATGCTGCAACTGCTTTTGAACATTGAGGAAAGTGGGGCCTACGTTCCTCTTGTGGGGCTCACAATCTCTGCTAGCTACGAAACTTAGGCTCATCCAATTAAGTAATTTCTTTTTTTTTTATTAAATTAAGTAATCTCTGTTCTTCCGGGAATTTACGTTGAACGGAAAAATATTCGTTGCAGTGATGATAGTCAAGTTGATAAGATGAGATGCGATATAGATATCTTATCGTAATTTTTTTTCTCGAACTTGTAAAATCACCGTGTCGTGTCTGTTAAACGTATTTTTTGCTAGTCGGTATAATAGTAAAGTTCGTTTCGGACGAAAAAAATAATTTAGAGAAATGAATTCCGAATGCTTACAATAATACGAAAAAGAAAGAGTTGAACATGAGTTTTGATTGTTTTCGTGTAGATTTTTCCCAGGGAAAAAATAAAATTACGTATTTGTATAGCTTTTGAGGTACTACTATTAGATCCGGTGGTCTCGACTCGAGAGTTTGTCCAAGTTGGTCGCTGAACCACACCAAAATAACTTGAACGCAATGGTGATGGATATGATGACGTAGTGTAACTAACAGATAAAATCAGTAGATAGTAAAACGCTGACCTATATTGATTGGAAATTCTTACATCTCGCTATATTTATCCGTTTGTTACACCACGTGATAAATATTGCCCTTACACTCAATATTCTCTCAACCATGCATCTTCTTTAAAATCTTAACGAAAAACAAGGGTCTAGAAACAAATGCAAGATTCACGTTTGGAAATCTTTAGAAATAAGGGTCTAGAAACAATGGTGATAGATACGATAACGTGGTATAACTAACAGATAAAATCAGAATATGGTAAAACGCTGACTCATATTGACTAGAAATTCTTTCATCTCGCTAGATACCACCCGTTTGTTATACCACGTGATAAATACAGCCCTTGCGCATGCAACTTCTTTAAAATCTTAACGAAAAACAAGGATCTAGAAACAAATGCAAGATTACGTTTGGAAATCTTTAAGACCAAGTGATCAGCTCAAGCAAATTTATGGCATCATTCTCTAATGTCATGTATGGCTTGAATTGATTCAAGTCTACGCAAGAGATTACGTTTGAGGAAAGAGCATCGTCCGTTACATACATAACAAAGGATCTGTCTTCCTTCAATTGGCACTTCATTTCTTGCATTTGTGCCTGCTTTTCTCTGTCAAAGGCAGAGGTAGTTAGTAGCTTTGAAGACAATGTACCCTCTTTTAAGTCACCAATTAATGGTGGTTTGACCTGAATTCTGTCTAACTGTTTGGATTTCTTCTTGTATAAAGTTCGAGAAAAACTTCACTGTAACGGTGTAACGCTGACGTGATATCACCGGCATCAGTGATAAGCGTTTTTTTTTTCCTTTTCTTTTGATGCAAGGTTACATGTTGAGGTTCGTACATAGTAGGCAAAATATTTTCGATGAGGGATAGCGCTACTTCAGGTCTCCATTGCGCAACATACATTTCGACGGACCAAATAAAAAAATTCTTTTGCTAAATTTTGAAAAATGATATCCTCACTTTGAGCTATAACTAGCACACTCATTATCAATTTTAGTATTAGTTACTATGACAAAAGCGAAACGGCTTACGCAAAAGAGGAGGTGAATAATCTCATTATTCCATCGTGGAGGAAAAAACTTGGCTGCTATTGAGGTTGTAGAAAGATAGTTACAAACTTGGTAACTCTTATTTAATAACGTTAAAAACGTGCTGCTAAAAGTTGTTACTCTCAAAGTGTTAGCAGAAATGTCACTAACTGCATTTATATATTAAATTCACCTCCTTATTTGTTGCTAAAAGTCCAACAGTTGTGACTGATATATAGTTTTAGTGACAAAAAATAAAAAGCACACGAGAAAGTAAAAATAGTATCCCCTCGTAAAATTTGTTCGCGGTGAAAGCCAGAATTTGGTCGCTGTACATACTCTTGACAACAAATGTGAGTAAAAGTGTCCTGGCTGTGAATAATTATCTCATGACACACTTGTTTGGCAAGGGAAGTCAAAAAGGGACCCCTTTATGGAGCTTTATGAATTCAAGGCGTACAAGGTAGGAGGACATGAAATGCCTTTCAAGCCAAAAGTGTAAACCTCACGTTGCACCTTCCTTTTCTTTCAGCAAACACTCCACAACTTTGCTATCAATTTACCCCATCACATGCACCACAGTTGGATTGTGTCATCTCACCAATTTTCTTACGTTGGGATGTTACTTACGTGAACTAAGAGCGAAATTTCGATCTGGACTCCACTCGTTAGCATTTTATAAAGTTTATTATAAGTTTGCGTTCTTTTCTCCGTCTGCCGTTAGATGTATATACGCAACCATGTTTTGCTGTCAAAATCGCACCTGAAGCATCAGACTGACGAGTTTCGTTTAAAATGTTACGACCACAACGAACCACTTTTGCTTCAAAAAACATAGGGCTATCATTAGAAACTGAGAAAGAAATTTTTTTACTATGGGCAAGAATGAGGAAGAACATTAATTACCAAAAAGGGAAAAGAAAGACGCAGAACCATATTTAAAATCGTGCATAACATCTACATATGAATTCAAAGGTGTTGGAAAGTAGGGCATTACAATGAGGAAAATTTCAGTGCAGCAGTTGTAACGGCACGTACTCAATCATTATAATAGAAATTTTCTCGCACACTAAGTGCTCCCTGAACTCGTTTGAAGTGGTTTTGTTCAACAAAAAAGTCGTGCATTCAAGTAGAAGTACTCTTTTTTTCCATAGAAAATGACATATATCGTTTACTCGCATGCATATGTGTGTGATCTGTCTATAATTTCTACCACGGCTCAACAATAATTAATAAACCTTCTCAGTTTTATAGTTTTGCAAAACGTTTATGGATATGAATTGACAACATGAATCATGACAATGCCTAGGATTAAACAAACAAAATATCTGTGTCATTATATAAACGAAAGAGAGGTCGTCATATTAATAAAGTCGAGTCGGGTATTTATATGGTCCATAAGGTCTGGGATGATGTCTTCACCTTCTACTCCGATGGCGAGGCAGAAGGTGGGGTGGGGACACACTGTTGTATGACTCTTGTCGATCTCATATGTTGCCATTTCTAAGGCGAGTACACTTTTTTGGTCGACTTGTACGGTCCATTGGGTCAGGGATGGTGTGTTCACCTCCTACTCCATGGCGAGGTGCAACCTGGAGCGGGGACAAATGTGACTCCACTCGTTAGCATTTTATAAAGTTTATTATAAGTTTGCATTCTTTTCTCCGTCTGCCGTTAGATGTATATACGCAACCATGTTTTGCTGTCAAAATCGCACCTGAAGCATCAGACTGACGAGTTTCGTTTAAAATGTTACGACCACAACGAGCCACTTTTGCTTCAAAAAACATAGGGCTATCATTAGAAACTGAGAAAGAATTTTTTTTACTATGGGCAAGAATGAGGAAGAACATTAATTACCAAAAAGGAAAAAGAAAGACGCAGAACCATATTTAAAATCGTGCATAACATCTACATATGAATTAAAAGGTGTTGGAAAGTAGGGCATTACAATGAGGAAAATTTCAGTGCAGCAGTTGTAACGGCACGTACTCAATCATTATAATAGAAATTTTCTCGCACACTAAGTGCTCCCTGAACTCGTTTGAAGTGGTTTTGTTCAACAAAAAAGTCGTGCATTCAAGTAGAAGTACTCTTTTTTTCCATAGAAAATGACATATATCGTTTACTCGCATGCATATGTGTGTGATCTGTCTATAATTTCTACCACGGCTCAACAACAATTAATAAACCTTCTCAGTTTTATAGTTTTGCAAAACGTTTATGGATATGAATTGACAACATGAATCATGACAATGCCTTGGACTAAACAAACAAAATATCTGTGTCATTATATAAACGAAAGAGAGGTCGTCAAATTAATAAAGTCGAGTCGGGTATTTATATGGTCCATAAGGTCTGGGATGATGTCTTCACCTTCTACTCCGATGGCGAGGCAGAAGGTGGGGTGGGGACACACTGTTGTATGACTCTTGTCGATCTCATATGTTGCCATTTCTCAGGCGAGTACACTTTTTTGGTCGACTTGTACGGTCCATTGGGTCAGGGATGGTGTGTTCACCTCCCACTCCATGGCGAGGTGCGACCTGGAGCGGGGACAAATGTGATAAAACCTCGTCGACCTGGTCAATTTTTTGGTTTATTTTTAATTTCTTTTTGCTCTTTCAAAATCTTTTTGGTGTGCATTAACCAAAAAGGTTGACCCCAACTAGGGTTGTAAATGGCTCGAGTTATCAACTAAATTGTAACTAGACTTAATATGTTTCTCTCTCTAGTCAAAACTCTTTTATTGACAAATGAAATAAGGGCTCTTTTAAGTATAATGGAGATAAGTGCCTTCACGTAACTAAGACAACTAAAAGCTTTAAAGTTAATACTTTAGCACCCTTTGAGCTCTTTATCAATGCTTAACTGATTGCATAAGTAAGCTGTCCTTACTTTACAAAGAATTAAACATAGAATAAACACTGCAGTAAAAAGCATTCACAGAATTCTTTGCCACACCTTGCTCCTTTAAGGTGAGATGGAAAGCATATATCCACATTCTTATAATGTTTTTCGCGATAAACGAACGATTAACTTTTTCGCGATAAACGATGTTTGGTTAGACATGCGAGTGTGTGCCACGAGGGTACAGTCGGGGGAAACTTTAATTCGAAACAGGTTAGGACAAGGATTCTCTGTTGTTGCATAATACATTTACTGAAAGAGGTTAGATATGATCAAAGATTGTCGCCAAAATCATTTTGTCGTTATTCTTAAAATCTATAATAATGATCTTTCGTCGCTAAAATACACTTAGCGGTATCTTTTTATCACTAAATAAGTGTTTTATGGCAGACGATCCTACTTTGGACTAAGTCATAACAATCATCAATCAGGTACTACATAGGCCGAATTTTTAAAACGTGTTTGGCTTTGTTAAAAAGTTAAACACCATAATTGAATATGCTTTTGTTGAAAGATTTTTCAAAGCTAAAACTACTACAAATTCAGGACTCTCATATTTTGACCAAGATGAAGCCGCCACATCAGTCCTGACAACCCCCCCCCCCCCCCCCCCCCCCGCCTTTCGGTTATCCAAACACAGCCCTAAATGGCTGCTTTCATGCAAAAAACGTAAACTATGAGGGAAAATGAAATTATGGTTATCCCTTTAAGGTTGGCAAGGCCAAGTTGAGTACACATGAGGATCACTCAACGTTGGATCAAACGTAGTTCTCTTGTTATGGATGAGATTGCCACACAAGAATCATGGTCCTTTTCTTCTCTGGATTCTTGAGAAGGATCCCCCAACATAATTTGAGAAGGTCACAAAAATCAATTATTTGGATGAGAATGCCACACCGTATATGTCCCTATTAATCAATTCAATAGGAAGGTTTATTACATGAATGTCAATCACACACATGGGGCTCATTTGGGTAGTCCATATCCAAGTTTGTTTTGGGTGGCCCTCACTTGATTTATGACAAGGATAATAATTTTTCTCATTTTCTTCGGGCAGGTATTCTCGTTTCGATGAGTAACTGTATTTGTTCGTATATATTTTACTTTGTTGGCGCTGTACGTATTGAGTGCAATGGCAAAGGTTTGTCCGTACGAAATTTCTCGTTTTACTTAAGCTCATGATATCGGACGTTGTAAAATAGTGCATCTTGTGCATACAACACATCTTAGCAAGACATATCTCTATCGATTCATTAAGTTGTTTTGGTAGGAAAGCACCCCTCGCTCCTATCTTTACTCTAATCCAACCATCTATCTTAATGCATCTTTTCAATTGGTTATGGACATAAATAGGTTTGCGTGGCACAAAGGAAATTGATTGTCCACACCAATGTCACATCAATGAATCGACGTACCTTAAGGATTTTAGTATGGTACTAGATGACGCATTTTTTTCATCGTCCGGCCTCATCTTCCCATTGATCACGATACCAGAATTAAACAAAACTAGGAAACTTCTATACATATAATTATACCCATGAAATACTTTACGTTCAAATGTCACGTCTCCAAACGTCAATATCAACAACAACAACAACAAAAAAAGCCACTGTTAATTTATGTTTTCTTAAAAGAACAGATAAACTTATTAAACTCGGGGTTGAGTATACATAATACAAACTCTTGAAGTTGGTTTGCAGGCCTCTCAAAAACTTATTTTGATAAGTCCACTGTCCCTTTCCAAGAGCAGGTCCCTTGTCCATCCAAACTCCAAGACCAACTGATAGAGAGTAGTTGATGTTTTGGGAGGTAGATGAGCTTAAGCAATGATAAGAAGTAGAATACATGGTTTAGTTATGGTTAGCAAACAAGATTATCAGTCAGTGAATGACATGATCATTTGAGTTAACAACTGTTGAATTAGGTCCAACCAACTGAAGTTTTAACGAAATTCTGCTTGGATAATGAAAGCCATGCATGACTAATTGTCTTGGCTCCTGCTAATCTTGGTTACTCATGTGTACAAGAGACTTCACTTCAAACTGAGACCATCAAACACTTCATTTCTTCAACTACTGGCTACCAACTAGAATACTGTAAAGTTCATGTAGATATTACTGATAGCTCTGGCCCTTGATTCATGAGGCTCTTATTGACAAATGTTGCTCCTATCCATTATAGTTTGCCACCCACCCTTGCTTCTCAACCGTAATGTCTACCTTTAGGAGAAGTTGGCCAAACCTATTTGACAAACCCTAACACACATAGGTGGTTTGTTAGTTGAGTTGGGACCAAATAACCCTCGAGTGTGTGGCAATTGGGTTAGTGAAATATGGGTCGCTCTTAATGGTCTAAGTTTTCATACGTCTTTTACGAGTATGACGCCAATTATTTTCTTTAAGAGCATATCACGAAGGAGATAGGCGTTCACTTTCATGACAATGCTCCCAGAGTCGCTAAAAGCCCACTTTCTTTTAGCGAGAAACAACGATGTTGCTATTGCTGTTGCCTAAACGAGGGATTCGAATGCAGCTCTCCCGAGTTTCCGGGCATTTCAGAGCCGATTCCACTTTCGAAACGTCCAACTAATCAGTTCTTTCGTGCCGCTTTGGGATTCAATTTGTAGGTTGGTACAATGTACCAATCTTTGGAGGAATTTCAACACGATTGTGCTGCCTAAACTCCCCCATCCAGTAGACTAGCTATCCACCAAAAGATATGAAAGGAATCTGAAGCTCCTTAAACTAGTTATGAAGAATATTCATCCAAATTATAGAGCCTAAATTAAATTCAGCATTGCTCTTCATCAAAAGCCATTAATATAGTTAATTATTATGCAGGTAATACTGACACATCAGCTAATTAGTTAACAAGCTGCTGTCTTCATCCCATCAATTATCCAATTATTCTGGTGTTGCCTTTGAAAAAAATATAAGAAAAAGACACTTTTGCCACTCATGACAGCCATATCCAGTATGCATGTGGTGTCCTCAATTCATATTGTAAGCCTATTTTCAACAGTTCCTTTTCATGACTTGGGGGGGATTGCATAAGATCTTTATCCAAATTATCTATGTTGTTCTTTATGATTACAAGCAATGAGAATTATATACTTATTATTCATGGCAAGAGCATGCTGAATATCAACTTCTTGTTTGATTGCACAAGCTTTAACTTATTAGATAACCATATCCACATGTTCGATTCTATTATCGGTTTTGGATTGCTTCTGCTTTCGAAAAGTGATTATGAGTAAAAAGACAAGAATTGCTTTTGGGAGACTCAAAGAAAGAAGCAATCAGCAGGCAAACGCGTCGGGTAACCTATATGCTTATGCGTTTGACGAGTGCTTTTGAGGCTCTCAAGAGCAGCGCCAAATTGGCCCTGAGAATAAATTAACGAAATTTGCAAATGAGCTCCCCAAAAAAAGGATGTTTAAGCTCCACATTTAAATTCGGTGACACTTTCGAATGTAATCAGGTAGTAAGTAGCCTGTGTGCCTTTTAGCGACCATTGTGGAGCTCAAATATAAGTTGAAAGGTTTTGTCGGCCTTTCCAGATGATATTAGAGTGGGCCATTCAGATTCCAAGGGGCCCAAGCTCTAACCAGGGCCTCCCTGAATTGGGAATTGGGCCTAGAGTTCTCACATTTGATGGAGCCAGCCCAATAACTGGTCCTCCAACGACTAATTTCCCATACATTTGCACAAAATAACTAAAAACAATTGAAATTGCACCTGAAAATAATTTTAGAGAAGAGAATTTGTAATTTTTTTTTTAAATTCTTGGCAAGATTGCGCAAGATTTAACTTGTTATTTGACAATCATATGCAAATGTTCGATTGCGTAATCTGTACTGAATTTGCTTTTGAAAAGTGATTATGCTGAATAGAGAGATTGGTGATGAGATTCTTAATTAAAGACAAAAGCGGTTACGAGTCAAATTTACAAATATGTAAGCTTTCCCTAGAGATAGAAATTAGGAAATCAAATCCAAACTTAGAGCAATTAAAATATTGGAGATTCATAAGTGAAGATCTAATGAAACAGCGACCATATTCTCTCGGCTGCCGTTGCTCCCAATAATTATTTGCTATGATATCAATACATTCCACCACATATGTCACCGGAAGATGTAATAAGTGTCACTACATAATATCTTTCTTTGACCAGGAAAAAAAAGAGATGAAAATGTTGTTGTATGGACACAAAGGGAATCGGCGATCGTTTCGACGGAACCATAGCTCGAACAAACACGAAAACGGGCATGTGGATGTTGCTAGCTTATTCTGACTATGCATGCGTTCAGGGGCGGAGCCAGAAAGTTTAATCGGGGGGTGCCAAAAAATTATAAGAAAAATTAATGGCTACCGTAAAAGAATTCGCGTCACTATTTGATGTGTTAAATGCAAAATAGATTACTTAATTTGACAACTAATCATACAAGTTCACTATTCATACTGATTTACTTAAATTGGTAACAAAAAATTATTAATTTTCTATAGAAAAATTACGTCTTATTGTCGATCTATTATGTATTACTATTAATTGTACGAGAAAAATAATCACGAATAATTTAAAATACGGCAAGAATTTAAAAGAACTAACTTTGATCTTTTCTTTATAACTGTAACTTTGAAATTTGAAAGAACGAAGATGAACAAGTGAACGAGAAAAACAAAAAAATACGATAGCCGGTGAGACAAAAAGTCAAAGACACAATAAATAAAATGATACATTAAGGTTTTTACAATATAATGACAAGTTTCCTAAATATTTTAAACCTGATTAACCATTACATAAAATAGTTAAACACAAATTTTCAAATTTGGGAGGGTGCCATGGCCCCCCTTGGCCATGCTTTGCATCCGCCCCTGCATGCGTGGTCGTGCTATGAACCCAATTTCTGCGACAAACGTTCAAAGTGGTCCACATAATCAACATCGGCCTTCACCCACGTGCCATTGCACAAGGACAAAAGAAGCCGAGATATTGGGCGCTCGAGAGTATAGAAGTTGAGACAGAGAGGGATGACTATGTTACCGTACGTTTTAGTTAATGTTTACGAGAGTCGGAAGGAATAAATTAAGTAATACAGTATCAATTATTGCGCTTTTTGAAGTCAAATTATCTAAAAGTTTTTTACTTTGTTCGATGTCTGTTTGGTATTTTAACAAATTATATATTTGTAGCATAAGAATCTATGCAGCAGTTGTACGTACTTTGTGGCTTTATGATAAAAATGTACCTTTCTTTTGTTTGGCTTTATTTTTCTCATTGTGTTCCATTCTAGCGATCAATGTGAAGCTCAATTACACTTAATAGCCTTCCCGAACGGTATTTAACTTGGCGATAATTTCATAATTGCTTATATGATCACGGAAACCGTATAACTCACGCTATGAAAACTACACCGCGAGAATTCTTTTGCAAGGAGTCGAGAATATAAAAACTAGTCTATCTCACGCTATGAAATCAAATTTTCGTCTTATGTGAGAAGACAAAATCTACAAGAATCTTTAATATGGGCTGGCTTGTAGGGCTAGGGCACCAGTTTAATGGGCAACGAGGCCCATCTGCATCAGGTTTCCTTTGGGCCGCTTGGCCCCAAAATGCACCCAAAAGAGAAATGGAGGAGTGTTTGGCACTTCAAAATTTGTCGATTAATGGTTGTGTGGCGAGTATTTTCATAAAACAAGGAGTGCCAAACGCGTCATAATACTATCTATCGTGCAGTTTCGTCCGTCTGTAGGATGGTATTACGTGCCAACTCTCGTATACCGAGTTAAGTCACCATCACTCGCTCAGCTAGAATACTTGAACTAACGCCTTAAAGATACGTCCTCGACTTATTTGAGACCACTCCAATCTCTTTTGTCTTGAAAGGTCGACCCTACATGTTTACAAGAAAAAGCTCAGACACGCTCCGGCAAACTTACTATCATCAAGAAATTTTGATTTTAGCATCTAAGTACATATTTAGTCCAATCCGTTTCCCTAAACGTTATCTAGTCAACATTTAGTATGTTTCCCCAAATGTTATCTACTTAACAAGGCCACGTTTGACGCGGTTTTTTTTTCCTTTTTCAGTTTTGAAAATTGGAAAAAAAAACGCATTTGGTAACTATATTTTTTTTTCTTTCTCCAATTTAAAAAACAAGTTTTTAAACAGAAGAAGAAAAAAAAAACTCCAAAAACTGGTTTTTTTTTCACTTTTGGTTTTTTTTTTTTGAGACCACAACCACCACCCTCCCACCGTCGGCAGCCACCTCAGGCGACCACCGCCGGCGACTGCCGGCAGCCACCGCCGACCACCACCACCGCCGACCACCGCTACGCCCCACCACAAGTCAAAATAAAAGGGTTAACAAACACCAAAAAAAAAACTAAAAAAAAAAGGGTTATCAAACACTCACTTGTTTTTGTAAAAAAAAAATATTAAGGTGCTCTTTAAAAACTGAAACAAAAAAAAATGTTTTGTCAAATGAACCCAAGTATCTTCATTTAACGTCTATGGCATTTAGCTACGATATTTCGTTACAAAAGCGTCGCTAGAAGTTGCTACAATTTTGTAAAGTCGATTTGACTGTTATCTCACTATCGAACACTAAAAAAACAATGTCGTCATGTGATATTGATGTCTTGCCTTGGTGAAATCTTATACTAAAAAAAAATTCGAGTTGCCAACTTCAAGAGCAGGAACAGCCATATACATTCTCGTGTTCCAATCATTTTTACATGGCAACATGCTTTCAAATTACATTATAATATACGATAGCACCAATACCTATATTAATTATTATTTTTAGTTTGGACGGTAAGGAATGTTTTCGAACCAGTTTTAGGGACAATCGAAACTAAATTTTTTTTTTCTTCGAGTGATCTTAAAGATGCACTCCGCACATCAACTTCATGCATTCCGAGAAATATTTTATGTGTGCCGACCCCGAATACCATTAACCAGTTAATACCCATAACTTCCACATACATTTTTGTAAGGACAAGAAAATACATGACTTAACCCTTAGGAATGGGTGACGTGACAAAGGTCTTTGAAAAATAACCTCAAAATTTCGAGTTCGAATTTTCATACCATCCGACCGTATAAACTGCAATTCTCATAATACATGACTCAAGTTGGGAGGGACCATAGCATTAATTAATAATTGTCTCTTGTGTAAACTAGATTGCCATGGGCTCAAACAAATGCTGCTTGCTATCTAATCTGTTGCTTGAACCAGTGACAATCTGGTTTGTACAGCCAGACCAGTATGCACAAGTACATTATCACAAGCCTATACCAACAGATATGTCCTTCCAAACATCCAACTTTATCAATACTCATCTCCAAAGTCTGTTAAATTAGTCAGCTGTGAGGGGGACAATCAGTTATATATATTGAGAAAATGGTCAAATCATAAAACCTGCAAGGGAAATAGTATTTGGACAATTCTATGCAAATAAGAATCCGCTAACCACCCCCCCCCCCCCCAAAAAAAAAAGGGGACAAGGCTTCGCTATTGTGCTTGAATTACGGCGGTGGCTGCTGCAATGATTACAGTAACATTTAGCTAAAAGAATGTTGTACGTCGTCATTTATCAAAGTCTCGCCAACCCTAGCGAGAATCTCTTGTCGGTAGAAATTCGTTAGCGGCACTTAGTAACACCTAGCAGGATTCGCTCTTAAATCAAGCCATTTAGACATGTTGTTCCCTCCCACTCAGAGTCTTGGCTCTTCCCTATGATTGCTAAAACGAACTTATTGTGCAGAGATGTTTCATGGGATATGCAGTTCCTCTACGGCCTGCTGCACCCATGGCCCGTACCATATTATTCTGCAGATCCTGCTTCCCTTCGTTGCCCGTGAACTGGGTACCACCCCCCCTCACCCCCACCCCACAGAGAGGAGAGAATGGGGCCTGTTGACATTGAGCAAAGTGTCATTTAGCTTAGAAGGGATGGCCCTTCGGATTTTCAAGCACCAATATGAAAACTACCTGTATTTGGACATACCCTCTATTACTGACACCAAAC
This sequence comes from Escallonia rubra, assembly GCA_033065855.1. NCBI lineage: Eukaryota > Viridiplantae > Streptophyta > Magnoliopsida > Escalloniales > Escalloniaceae > Escallonia > Escallonia rubra. The sequence goes on from JAVXUO010000976.1 coordinate 199,317, forward strand.
ATTATAATTTTCCTCACAATGTCTCCATCCATGTCTTTAGCTCCAACATGTACAGGAGTGATTACTAAGGTGTATACGTAGCACACTTCATCATCGTACAAAATTGTTTATACTTTTTTTTTTTGTGATTTTTTTTCTTATTTTTTATTTTGATTACTGACTTTTTCTCCACTTGGTGTGGATATTATCATGCAGATGCAGAGATTTGCTGACCAGTTGTTCCTCATTATCTTATGGTTCTGCTTCACATCAGACTATATCCTACAAATGGTTGTGTTCTTTGCCCTTGATGGAATGATTGAACCTGTGCCTGTGCTGGTGGTTAATTCAGGTATTCAAGCATTTACAAATATCTTGAGACATCTTCACCTGATAAGGACTCATGTTAAAGGCCATAGGCAAAATATTTGGTGTAGGAGAAAAAAATGAATTCTTCATAAGTTACTTGCCGTTCATCTCTATGTAATGACCCTTGTCCATGGCCAATGTCTTCCTCAAAAGGACTAGCTACTAGGTACTTATGAGTTCATGTATAGATAATGTCTTGTAAGGCCAATCACAAACTATCTCGCTCATAGCCGATGAAACCCTCAAAAGATTTTTGTCAGTCTTGCAATTAAAACCCTAATATTCAACACCTGGCTATAGCTAGCTCCACTTTCTACGTTCAAGTTTTTCCGGCCAAAAAGTTCCTCCAAATTAATATTTGCATATCGCTATTAACCCCAATTTTGCACATTTCTTTCCTTTATCGACGCTCTATAGTTCTCAAGCATGTACAGTTCACTAATCATCACCGACATTGTCGTAAGGATCACGATTTTTACGAGATTACACGGGTAGAATCAAGATTTATCCTAATGCAAAATTGACTTTGTATTTTTTTTTTTTCCAGAGTAACTGCATTTGGTTTTTGGTTCTTTTTAGGCTTTGACAAAGGAAAGTTAGAAGTAGTTAATTTTTGTACAAATTCTTGGTTTCATGAAACTTTGTGCTGTCTGTTTCTTATATTCGTGCATTATTTACTTTGATGCGATGTAATTAAAATTAAGTGTGGACACTGCAAAACTTGTAAGTTATTTTCAAAACCCCAATGCTTGGTGGCCGCCGATGTATAATGGACAGTTCATGTTATAGTGATGGAAATCGATCTACTTGTAGGGGACCTAGAAGATCGTAGAGATGCCTTCACTACTTCATGAATCATCTTACAAAAAAGGACAAGATCAAGGGTACATGTCCATATGGGTGTTCATGCTCGAGCGAGGTTTAACGTCAACTGTCTGGGATGAAGTAATTTGGTTAAAAAAATTTTTTGGTTTATTCAGTTCTTACCGAATACACTAGTTCGTTGAGCGGAAGTGAGACGACAAATTTGACACAAGTTTGTTAATGAAATCGTGAAAAACGCACGAATGACCTCGTTGCAGTTTAGGATATTGCACCGGACTTTTCGACGACTTGATTTTAGCGCTCCATCGATCATCTTTCCGGAATCTTTTTCACTACATGTTATTGAAAGATATTCTTGCTAGGGATGTTGAAAGTCTGACCAACTATTTATTTACTATTATGAAAATGAAAGCAAAAGAGGGTCGCTTTCTAGCTCTCCATCTGTCGAGATTTGTAGTCTTGTGGCGTTTGTGGCCCTTTGAGACGCTACAATTAGTGGTTACTAAAATGGGACATTGGTGGCTTTAAGGATGCCATTTATTTGTTTTTTCTCTTTTATTCGGCAGAATTGTTTTATGCTAATACCATACAAAATCTCTCTCTCTCTCTCTCTCTCTCTCTCGCTCGCTCGCGTGCACACACACACAAATATAACTATTTGGGTCATCCTCGTTCAACTTAATTATCGCTCAGGTATATAGGACTACTACAACTTCATGTTTAACATCTGAGTTTGGTCGATACATAAGTAATTTAGGGGTGAGCACCAAATTGTTCAACCGATGTAAACTATTTAAATAGATCAAACTAAGATGTTCAAGAAATTTAGCGGTTCGGTTTTCAAATATCTTAGACCAATGTCGGTTTGGTTCGGCTCATATATTAATTTTTTGAAACCGATCACGAACCGATATGGACCGGCTTACAATATATTGATTTACTTTACTTTTATTAATCGATTATTTTCATACACATGGTACTAAGTAAAGCCAAATAAACAAAACCTTGAAAATTAAAAAGTAAAGAAAATAGTAATAGCACTTGTAACCACAAAAGTATAATAACTAATTTATCTTGTATATTCACTTATTGTTTTTCGTACATCAATGACAAATGCATACTTATGCTTTCATTATAATTTATATCTTAACAGTACTTATGTCATATCTTAACCCAAACGACACTTGGATATTGAATGCAACATGATTATGCACATATTAAATAAACTATAACTTTACTCTTGAATAATATTTGGATCAAATAATAGGTGCAAAGAGATAAAAAAAAAAATGAGCGTAAATTGATCTAAACCGATCGACCAAACCGAACCGTGTCCAAATGGATGATGCTTGGTTTGGTTTGGTTCAAAAAAAATTAAACCGAAGGGTCACTGAACGTTTTTCTGTTTGACCTCCAAATTAAACTAAACCGAGGCCATTTTGAAATTAATGAAAAGTTAAGCTAAAAGTAATTAAAGGTGCTTGCTGAGAATGAAAACAATATAAATGTTTAGTACTTTTATTTCAAGTTATATATATAGGTCTTGTGAATTTTTCCGTAAATTGTTGGAGCAATTATTTGTTCAAGGTAGATGTATTTAATTAAATCTCAAAGCTAACATTTAATTTAGTCTCAACCCCATTCTGATATTGACGCCCTATTCTTTTACTTTTTAGCACTTGGTTGTCGTGCACGACTGCACGCCGATTTCTTTGACAAGTGAATGATGGATATGCAACCCTTTTGTGTGTGTGTGTGTGTGTACAAAAAAAAGTTTCATTATCGTCTGCTAAGATGCGGGAATCGAGTTAGGGTGTCACAGTAGGCAACTTGTGCGATAGTTTCATCGGGGATGCACAATTAATTAGAGCTTTGCGTCCCCATGTTTTCGCTTGCAGAATCGCATATTTCCTTGTCACGACAGTCCATGAAACACAAGTGTCAAACCAACTACTCATGTAAACCTACAAAAACTTAGCCAGACAAGCAATCATAAATGCATAGCTCGATCGACAACATACTTGAGACCTCTAGCATCTACGAACAACGTATGTAACTTGCTTTAGCATCGTCGGGCTGGGATAGGTGCATCTGTTGGGAGGTAAAGAAGTCGAGTGCTCGGTTTATGGAAAGTGGGGGCGATGCCAGTCCGCAGGTTCTTCTTTTATTTGTTACTAGTGAGAAAGTGTAGCTAAATTTTTTTTAAGGAAGCAAAAAGTTCAGCATTCGTCTATATAAAAATTAATGATGCCGCTTTTCGGGCGATGATTCAAGAATGTAACAACCGCAACATTAGAGCGATATGAACCTCTATGTACTTTTAGCTAGAGCAGGGATCCAAAACATTGCATGCAATACCAATGTGATAACACAAATTTTTTTGTCAAACGACATATATTTATCATAATTGAACACACATATATACACATCAAGAAATTGAGAAATGTGTGTGTGTGAGCATATCCAAATGTGTAGCTGTACTGGGTAGGGGTGGGGGTGCACATATATATATATATATATGCTTGTCCCTTGTCTGCACAGGCATTCAATGCGTTTTGGCAATACTACGTTGGTGGAAGAAATGCTCGCATGCAAAATCTATCTATCACCTTTCTTCTGCTGCGCAGAAGTGGGTTATTATACCTCTGGTATATGAATACCCAAAATATCATCTAATTAAGGCACATCAACTTGATGATGCTCCTCCTTAGAGCATCTCTTCATGGAGCCCAGATGGCTTTCTGTTAAATTTTAGGTTCAAAGATAGATTTTTGCACCATAGTACTGTGTGCTAGTCTGGATTGGTTTATCATCATAGGTAGTAGATAAAATTTGTAAAGCAGATCACTGGTCTTGGTATCATTGTCTTAGGACAACTTGTACTTTGCTGTGATTGAAGTTTGGTATTCTAGGTTATAAGGTGGTGATGTTTACATATGTGATACTTCATTCTTTTTTTTGTTGTTGTTGTTGATAAGATGGTATTACATGGGCAAGTTAATATTAAGTTATCGGTTGTTTTAAAAGCTTAAGTTGTTAAAGAATGTGCTTAAGCTGTATGAGATTAAACCTAACAATGTCATCGTGATTTTACACTCAACAGAAGATCTGATGTAACATGTCGCCTTACTATTTCCAAGATAAATGAGGAATGATATAAATTAAAGGTATAACACCTCTTTATATGCTAATGCAACAGTGTAAAGGAGTGAAATTTGCCACAAAGAAGAAGCTACATTAAAGAGTTCAACCTTCAACGACGAATTTTGGCTTCAGTGACAATTTTTTCCTCACTGCTTAGCTTCTTCTCTGATCAAGCCTTTTGCTACTTATATATGTGACGATGTGTGTAGCCGAGGAATTATGCCAGGACTGAAACTAGATAAGCGCTTCCGGTGCCCCCAAAATGTAGATTTAATCTTCAATATAACGGTAAGAGAATTGGCGTGATAATACCATCGATAGAGGAGATCTAGCGATTCAAGGTATCTCCCGAAAACACAAGGAGTTAGACTTCCGTAATACTTCCATCTCATGTATCATGCAACGTCTGTGGTAAACTTTTTTTTTATACCAAGGTCTAATAGAGGTTAGAGTAGTACGTATGTGAACCCCCCTGTTGGCCAGGGACCATGGGCTCAAGGTTTGAAATTCTCTCACTTGGAGAGAGAGAGAGAGAGAGGGTTTATTTAGTGTGTGGCTACCATCTTATCTACTTCATTTTTGACTGTGATCACTGGCCTGGGGGTGAATTTCTTGTCTTTGGGGATATAATAATGGCATATGGCCTTTTTGGGGTCGTGTGGTAGCATTCTGCTTTTCTCTTCTTCATGTTTTATCTCCTTAACTTTATGGTCATTGTCTCATGAAGTCACGTGAATGCCTTAGACCTTGTTCTTGCAAAGCAATCTCCCTTTAAAAGGGTCTCAAAACTCTTTTCATCAGGCTCTTTTTAGGCCCCCTTAACAGCTCTCTCCATGATCACTTCCCCAATGACAACAATATTCCCTTTTTTCCCAGCTGAACCAAATCAAGATCAACACCACCAATTCTTCAGCCAAAGTTCCCAAGCCTCTTCATCTTCTTCCCTCTCCTGCCATATGTTCTTCAACTCAAGTGCTCAAGATCAAGCTGGATGTTATCATCACGGGGACGAAAAACAGCCAGAATTCCAACAAGAGGTACATACTGTAGATGTTTACTACATTCTTTGTTCATCATGGTTTCGGTTAACTCTTTCTGTAACTCTCCCACATGGTCTCCTGGTTGTGATCTTCTTATAACTTGCTGATCACCTTGTTTCTTGATCTCAGGCTGATAAATTTGCTTCGCAAGGCGGACCATGTGATGTAGAGAATGAGATTGACGGTGGTCTCAAATTTTCTATCTGGAAGAATGAAAATAGAAGTGAAGATCAGAGAGAGAACAGTCAAGTTAAATGGATGTCTTCAAAGATGAGGGTGATGCTGAAGATGAAGAACTCGGATCGAGCAGGTGTACCACAAGCACAAGCCACAAGTACTACGAGGGTGAAGCTTGAAGAGGATCAGAAGCAACCATCGTCTCCTTTGGAAGCTGATAACTGCAGCAACACCTCTTCAAACAACAGCAACAACCCAATTAGGGTTTGTTCTGATTGCAACACAACCAAGACCCCTCTTTGGAGGAGTGGACCACGAGGTCCCAAGGTAATTTCCTTCTCACCACAAAACCCTAGAGTACCATATCCTGTTGTTTAACATAAAACAAAGCCTTATCCCTACTAGCAAAACGGGATCACATATACGAGATTTTTGTTTGATAGCCTAGTTTGAAAGCTCGTACGACCTTTCAGAAACTGAAAGATGGTCATCTGATGCATTAAGTGCAAACTTTTCCAAAGGGTCTTACATTTACAACGCTCATCATACTAACTTGTTTGGTAATGTATGTCCTTTTTGTTTTCTTCTCTAAATGACACTCACCCAATTTTTCGCAAATCATTGTTGGACAGTCACTGTGTAATGCATGTGGAATTCGGCAGAGGAAGGCTAGACGGGCCATGGCAGCAGCAGCAAACGGCACAATTCTTCCCGCTGTGGCGTCGCCATTGAAGGCAAAGGTGCACAAGGAAAAGAAATCAAACATTGGCCATGTAACAAAGTACAAGAAAAGGTGCAAACTTGCTTCAACACCGTCTCGTGGGAGAGAAAAGCTTTGTTTTGAGGACTTCCTGGTAAGCTTGAGCAAGAATTTGGCTTTCCATAGAGTCTTCCCTCAGGATGAGAAGGAAGCTGCAATCCTCCTAATGGCTCTATCTTGTGGAAATGTTCATGGTTGAAAATTTTAGCTTCATTCATCCCTAGCTTCTTCTCTGATTAGCATTAAGTAAGCTTTATTTCTTTGGTTTAGCTATAATAGGATTAGCTAGAGCATATTTGTGTGAGGAGTTGAGATTAGTATAAGTGAGAGTGTGAGAGGATGAAAGATCATATGAGCAAACCAGAACTAAAAATAAAAGTATCAGCAATAAATTTGTGTGGTGAGCATGAGTCTGTAAGTTGGATTTGAACAGGTTGACAACCAGATTTTGGGTCTCTTGTTTATCCATCACACTTGTTATTTTCAATTTGGTGAAGCATTCCCAACATTATCTGCTGCATTTTTGTTCGGTGTGCACAGTAATTTTAAGTTGGTTCCTTTGTATTTACTTCGGCATCCTCACAATGAGCAACAAAGAGCCAACTTTAGAGCAAATTATCCTACCAACTCAAGAGGGTCGTCCCCATAGGTTGGGTCGCTGAAAAAAAAGTGCATTAGCGACCATACATAAATCCTACAAATGTAGGTGGTGAAAAAGCATAACATGCTGCGGAAGTAAACATTCCCTTTGCCAGTCGTTACATATATAAGTGCGATCGAAATGCCATGCATCAAACTAAGCATAACTAGAAGCATGCCCATCAGAGGAGTGATTGCCAGAAATCATAATCAGGGAGGCAAAAGTAAGTCTTTGATCTTTATTCATACCCGAGGGTACACTGAGCAAATCATGTAAAGGAGGAACACTTATTATCTTTTGCATATTCGACTAGCCGCTAGCCTAATTGGCTTGTCTATCATGCTTGTGATGATTCACAGTCCGCACAGGCTTTTGAGCTCTGAGCAGTCGTCTACAGGATAGCACATTTGTCAGATGAAATTGTCTGCATGTTCAAAGGTTGATCAGTCTTGAAAAGGGTACTTCACTAAAGGAACAACTGGAATTGTACTGAAGACCCTTCTTGATTTAGTGAACCTGGGATCACATAAATCGGCTGTTACCTGTGTTACCCGGTTGAATGAATCTTCCTCGTATCTGTCATATAGCAACAATCAATGGCCGTTATATGTTTCTAGTGGCCTTTAATTAGTCACGCTAAAAAAATGCTGTTAAAAATTATCGTTGAAAGTGTTAGCAGAAAAATCACTAAAAATATTTTAGTAACTATTAATTATCACTATATACGGGGTTGGAGGAAGATTCCTACAAGTTGGGTAGCAGCCAAAGTTTATTCAATTAAAAAACAAAAATATGAATTTAGCCCCGATAGAGTCCATGTTCACGGACTGGCCTTGGCCCTGGCCTTCTTCTACTGTCTAACATGGAACAATTTACATAGAATATTAGGCATGCATTCTCTATAATTGGCTGGTTTACATCATGCACCTAAGCTTTTCATGCCATTGTATTACATTCCTAATATCTGGTCTAAGGTACTCATCAAGTGCCTCCTGCAAGTCACCAATATTGGCTTCAGGGTTTGGGATCCAACTCTTGAAATATGCCATTGAAAGCATGGAGAGGCAATCTTTAAGAGGTGAGCTGCAACACAGTTGTGTTTTCTATTTGGCAAGTAAAAGATTGCAGATTGATTATGCAGATCTAGAAACCAGTACTTATCTTGGTTCATAAGATCACCAAGCTAGTCCCTTACAGTTGGGGATTCAATAGCGGAAAAGCATCGGCTGCAACTCGACTTGTAGAAAGAGCCTGCAACCCTTCCCATATGTATAATTATAAAAGATGGTCGCCAAATATATTTAATGACTTCTGATTAGTGGCACAAAACTAGAGCTACTAAGAAATGTCACGAAAGAAAGATGCATGTAACAATGTCACTTTGCAATATTCAACAAAAATTAATGGTCACTATATGAGGCGTGGTATGGTAAACAATTCCTAGTATCAGAATTGTAGTCAAAATCTTTCCTTCAATATGACTCCTGTTTTTATTCCTAAGGCGTTTTGCTGCGATGAAGTGTTTCGTTGCTTCTTATAGTGACGAATTTGAATATCTTTGTTGTTGTAGATCTCTTTAGCGACAATATCAGGGTGCACAAATTATTGATTTGAACGTAAATTCTATGACCTATAGCAACATGACGACTGTTCCATGGGCCTTGGTCCATTTTGTCAGCAAGCCTGATCCTTACCCGAGGCCCAAACCACCTAATAATTCTAAGTTTCCCTGTTGGTCAGCTTCAGTGGTAAAGAGATCGTACATGGACCATGGTGCATGATATGTTGTTATAGTAGAAAATGCTAATATGTAGCTAAATGCACTATTCAAAAAATGAGAAAAGGCTTCGTATCCACACTTTTGGGTTTGGACGACAGCAAGTATTCTCGAGTCGGCTTTAACGTTATTCGAGACTGAATTCTCTCTGTGGACGACCTTGAAAGCACGCTTCCGAGACTAAGTTCTCGATCTTAAGGACACGCCCCTCTTTGTTGGTCTATGCATTCATAAAAGGGATAATACCATTTTACTTCCCTGAACTATCCCCGTTTTGTTATTTTGGTCCCTGAACTTTAAAATTCGTTAAATCAGTCCCTGTACTTTGTGTCGTCATCAATTTAGTCCCTCCGTTAGCATTTCTGTTAAACTCGGAGGTATTTTAGTCAAATAATGAAAAAATATGGGATAATACCATTTTAGTCCCCTGAACTATCCCCGCTTTTTTATTTTGGTCCCTGTACTTTAAAGTTCGTTAAATCAGTTCTTGTACTTTGCATCGTCATTAATTTAGTCCCTCCGTTAGCATTTCTGTTATAAATCAGGGATATTTTAGTCAAATAATGAAAAAATATTTCATATATCTTCCCTTTCTGCCTTCCCCCAACCCACACCACCCTCATACCCCCCCCCCCACCCCCCCGCCGCCTTTCCACCATTGCTACCACCACCATAAATCAACCATCACCACCAGCCGTTCGATCACCACCATTCTCAGCCACAAGAAGACCTGTTCATCATACCTGCCATTAACCCCCCATTCTTCTTCCCCCACATCTGCTGCGACCACCGTAAATCAACCATCACCGCTTCCGCCTTTTCTCTAGCAATTGGTGGAATGCATAAGCCCTTCATAGAGATGGGTGACCTTCCTGGGTTTTCTTTGCAGATTCTTGTCATTTTTCGTTGCAGATCTAAGAATGGAAGGAATTGGGTGGGCTTCCTAGTTTCCTTTGCTGTAATTGGAGTGTTGGTGTTGAGAAGGAGGATGAAGGGTATGTTAAATCAGGTAAGGGATGTTCCATGTGGTGAGTAATATGTAATTGTAGTGGAAGATGATTGATGGGTTTAGTTTTAAATGGATGAAATTTGGAGTTCATGATTTTGGTGGTGGCTGCTAGGATGGAGAAGAGAGGGAGGAAATGAAGATGGGGAAGGGAGAAGAGAGAGAAAGGTAAGGGGGAGAGGTTGAGGACTATAAGGATAGGGCTTGACAGAAATATCCCTAAATTTATAACAGAAATGCTAACGGAGGGACTAAATTAATGACGATGCAAAGTACATAGACTGATTTAACGAACTTTAAAGTACATGGACCAAAATAAAAAAACGGGGATAGTTCAGGGGACTAAAATGATATTATCCCATATTTTTTCACTATTTGACTAAAATACCCTCGAGTTTGAACAAAAATACTAACGGGAGGGACTAAATTGATGACGGCACAAAGTACATGGACTGATTTAACGAATTTTAAAATTCAGGGACCAAAATAACAAAACGGGGATAGTTCAGGGGAGTAAAATGATATTATCCCTTCATAAAATTATACTGTACTTTTCTGGATGCTCATTGGGTCGCACCTATATAAATGAGTGAAATGATGTAACGATAGTGCAAGGTGTTTTAATTCGGTATTTTTGAAAACAGAGTCTCGAAATGGTAAACAAGCATTTCGACAAAATACACAAGAAAAAAAAGGAAAATAATATCGAAAGATGGATGCACCGCGTCCGACAAACCGTTACCAAAGCTTCAAAAAAAAATCTAGAAAATGGAACGCGGAAATTACTTCCAAGGAAACGAAAAACGAAGCAAGCAAGATTGTTAGCGACGATTTTCCTCTATAAGTAGCGACATTTTGTACAGCTGAAAACGAGTTGATTACATTTTGATTTCATCGTGGTAATTGGTAAAATCGACATGGCGACCGAGCCACCGAAGGAATCGCTCGTTCAACGTTACAAAGTCGTTTGGCGCCTCCTTCTCATTTCTAACCTCGCCCTCGGAGGTCCGTTTACCCCCCCTCGCTCCCACCCACAACACTCACGCACACCTCTGTGTGTGTGTGTGTTTCTGTTTCTGTGCATAATGTATGCAGGGTTTTGGTCAGTATTCTAGGGTTTCAAATCGAAATGCAAATTGATTGATTTATTGAAGTAAGCTTAGGTTTTCCCTCCTGTTTTCAGCTGATTCTAGTGAGCATATACTACTACCTCTGTCTTTGTGTGAGTGTGTGTGCGTGCGCGCCGCTTGCTGGTAAAAGTGTGTCATATGTATGCTTTTGGTTACTATACTGGGGCTTTGAATCCAAAATTTGGAATGCGCATTACTGTTTGAAGCTATGTGGTTGTGATGTTAAACTTTTTTCTCCAGATACGTTTGACATTATATCTATGCGGTGCTCGAGATTGAAACTGAGTTACATAGAACTCATCCTGTAACGTTTGCCTTTGTGCTCTGTTTGGTTTTGATAACGAACTGGAAATTGAATAGTTAGATGTGTCGACTATGTTTGATTAGGTTGCATCGTGGAATTAGATCACATCGACTGCGTTTTTCACTCTGATTACTTTGGAGTGAAAAATGGCTTATTGCATGCTCTGCCAAAATGTGAAATTGCTTAAAGGTAACGAAACTCTAATTATGGACTTGGAAGTTCTTAAGCTTAGAGATGAAGGCAGATTGTTTATCAATAACAAATTAGATGTGACCATGACAGCTGGTTATGGGTTAGTAATTGGTTGTTTGATACTCTTGTCGTATCTCGAGTCTTAGGTTAGTGGTGATGTGAGCTTATTGGTGCAAAGTTCTTGAAGTGGTTGCACACAATTCTCTTAGCTAGCACGATTTAATTTGTAGAGCTGAAGACTTGTTGCGGTTATTCTTGCCTTACCTAAACAATCAAAGCCCTTTTGGCACTTATTACGATGGGAGAGATGCCAGTTGAGACGGTTAGTTAACTATTCCGTTGTAGCAACTGACTCAATTAAAATGGTTCTTCTTTATTCGTGGTTAAGCCTAATAAGAGATTGAGTGCTCACCGATAGGCTTAAGCTCAATCAATAGAAATACACATTGGTTTAAAGTTGAGTTTAATTTTGGATTCCAAAAATTAATCCATGACCTAAGCTACCCCAGTAACCCTCCCAGCTTGCATGCTTCTTGGTAATGGTATTAGTGGGACTGCTATTGAATGTGAATCTCCTAGTAACCATGAGACTCATAAAACAAATTAATAGAAACTACATTTGCAAATAACTTTGAGAAACTTCATATTCCTAGCCTAATTATAAATCAGCATTGTCGTGAATGCAAAATGAGGCGACAAGTAATTACATTTCCATAGTACTTCCTTCAAAATCAACTTTGCCGATGCAAAAGTTATTGTGGTCTTGCCGCAACTCATAGTTTCATAAATTAGGATCGTCTTAGAAAGATATACATAAGAAACGGCAACAAGCTTGATTTCTTCACTAGATAAACACAGGTCTTCAGAAAATAAGCAAACAGTGATATATGCTCTAAGTATACTTGATCTGTATGGCTATACCACATTGTTCTTGGGATTAACATATTCGACGTTTTGTTCGTTTCCCTTCCAATTGCCTTTTACGGTTTAACTCACTCAGGCTAAGCCTTTGCATGATTTTGAAATGCAAAATGATCTCTGCATATCGCAAAACCCTATGATGGTAAACATCAATTTTGATTTCGTGGAGTGGGTGGATGAGGAGGACAAACAGTATCAAACCCTAGATTGATTTAGGTGTTCACCAGCCACAACAATATCAATCCTTCATCATCGACTTCAACCAAACCCTGATCTTTCATAACCTATGAGATTCTATGTTATGCACGCATGAGCTTGGCGTTGGTGAGTGCAATCCTGGTTGTTATGGGTATGGCCAGCGGTAGGGAAGTGGTAGACTAATCAAATCTGTTAATCCTGTTAACAATGAGGTTTAGATCAACTATACCATGTGTATTGGTTTTGTCTCTGTTGTCAGAGATTTCTTTTACTTATCTTTGTAAGATGATCCTAATTCATGAGGTTATGGTTGAGACAAGATCATGATAACTATTTCTATTGAGGTTAAAGATAATCTTAATTCATGAAGTTATGGTCGAGGCAAGATCATGATAACTATTTCTATTGAGGTCAAAGATAATCCTAATTCATGAAGTTATGGTTGAGGCAAGATCATGATAACTATTTCTATTGAAGTCAAAGATAATCCTAACTCATGAAGTTATGGTTGAGGCAAGATCATGAACTGTTTCCATTGAAATTTGATTTTGAAACTACCAATCATAGATTGACCGAGGTATAACTGCTTGTTTTCACATATGCATCCACCCGAATGTTGACCTCTTAAAGAGTTAGGGCAAATACTTCACTACAAAAATGAGAAGGTGAGCTCCTATGCTTGTAGCTAATTTTGCTGCAAAATGGAGACAAGGGATTTCAAAGAAGCAGATTTTGCATTACTTTGTTAAAGCAGAAAGAACAATATTTTCAGATGAGAAATGTGCTTTTTGGAGAGGTGTTTTACGGTAACTGGATATTAGCTTATTTTTGGGCTTCAAAAAGGAACCTTTCTTAGCATGTTTGACGGCTAACTGGCCGTTTTATTATTTTGGTTTTCCAGCAGATTTCACGTGTTGCCACTGAGTATGTGTACCTCCAGTAATAAGAGTTTACACACCAATAGAAAAACAAGGTGCAAAGTGCGTAATAGGGATTGTGGGCTAACAATCACAATGCGAAAGGTGGGATCAGTAAATGAGAATTCACTGAGGTTTCATAGTGAGATCTTGAATAATGTACCGAGGGTGTCTTTAGAACATACCGAATTAGTAAAGTTTACCTTTTCTGACACAGCAAAACAATTTTTATTCAATATATATTGTTTGAGGTCTTATTGCATTTACTCCAGATTCTTGGAAAGATACCTTAATTGAGAACTGATTGTCGAAGCTTTTTAATATGTATCGTAAGAATCGTAGGTGATTCGGTGGTTAAACAGTCTGCAGATATTTCTTTCTTCTTGCCTAGAATTTCCATTGGGTACTGCTATCTATGCCGATTTAGGTACTTGGTCGAAGTCTTGTACTTAGAAACAGGAGAAGTATGACTATCAGCACTAAAAAGCTGGTCTTGAAACTTGGATAGAGCATAGTCTGAACTTTTGTAGGACTCACGTGCCTAGTAGTCAAAAACTATTAACAAACATATACTTCTTGTGCCGATTAGGGAACATAAAGTTGATTATTTGTTATCATTTCTAGAGATTTTTCAGAAGCTGAAAACAATTCGATCTGCTGAATTGATCTACTCCAAGTATTGTACAGTATAATCTTGTCACTCAGTTTGTATATTAGCCAATCTATTCTGATGTCGAGGTGTTGAGGGTTTTAGTATGAGATATGTTAAGGACACTTTTATTTAGAGGCTTTATTTGCCTCCCTTAAATCTAAAGCTTAAAAGTATTTTGGTGCTTTACACAAGGAGTGTGTTATGTACAAGATGTAACAAATGGATTTCAAAGAAAGAAAAGAATGGACTTAGGGAGGAAACTCAAATTTGAGGGGGCGCAAAGTCCTCCTTTGGCTCCGAAATATTTCTCCCATCTGATTTTTCATTGCACAAAGTGAATATGAACACATGAGAGATGCAGTTACAATCCATCAGTACACGTTCTCCTACTTATTCTATAACACTAGCACACTCACACTGCCCACCGTCCATTGCACCTAAATAAATCTAACTCTAACCAACTTCCTTATCCCGAACAAACACACCAACAAGTAACACACGGATCACTGAGCAGTAATCTCATTAACTGCTGACCCCAAACTAAAGAAAAAAAAAACAACATAAAAAACATTAGGTAGTTGTGTGTCCTTCCTGGTGATTATCATGCAAAATGTTTATAATATCCCTTTCACAGGCATGCAACTGTGCTGCAGTCCGGCACAAAAGTGACATGTATCTACTTGTAGTTTTTTTTTTTTTAACGGCTATTCACTCACACTAATCCTTTGAAGTGTCAATATCCAGATCCTGATCATATTATGTCAAGAGTTTGCATCGATATTTTGAACCACACCATCTGGAGTGTTCCGGTGTTATTAAAATGACCTTATGCTGCGTGAGTCCGTGTTTTACAAGTTCTACAACTATGTACAATTTCCTCGTTCTCCTTTCTGGGACCAAGCCTTCCAACCATTTAGATCACGGATTCATCATTGTAGGGGTTATCGGTTATATGAAGGGAGTCAAGGGATGACTACCCCCATTATTGACTGCCCCTCCCTCGTCCACCCAACTGCACCCTAAGACATTGTTAATTATTTAAGTCAGAGCTATCCAAAAGATTGCTGCTACTGAATTGCAAACTTTCAACTTTTCTTCCTCACAACTTTTTTGGTGTTGTGGGGAAGGGAAGATGAAAATAAGCTGTTTCCATCATAGTCATCTGGTGAAAATGTCAGACAATGGTATCTTCTCCAAGTCAATACACAACTTTTCTTTACCGTAGCGGGTAGCCAGCTGCCTTGCTATACGCTCATGGCATGATATTTTTAGTGATCACTCACATAATTAATATTTAGATAAATGGTATGATTATATTTAGTTTAACTGATTCATGCATTCATGACTCACCAATTACTGGTGGTTGGGTCTTGCTTGGTTCTGTTGAGATTATTTTTAAAAGCTTCATCTGGTGAAAGAACCAGTCAGTTAACACACTAAGTTTGAGGTTCTTGCTATACTGTGCAATAGCTGCACTTAATGACAACCCTCATTCCTCTTACCATGCTGGTACAACAAAAATAAATCTAACAAAGACGGATTGCCGAAATAGTTCTTGTTATATATGCATATGCTTGTCAAAGATTTTTCTTTCCTTTCTTTTTTGTAATCATTCGTATTAGCTTCTTCAAAGTGACTGAATGCTTAATAACGATGAAGCAATAATGATTGACATCCTCTTCCAATCTGTATGTTGACTTGATCCTTCATCTTCTTGTTTTTCTTAGTGATGAGTCCAGTTCTTGTTTTTCGTGCTAGTAGCCGACTCCATATTGCAAAATCATGTACTCAGATTTTACGTAGAAGCTAACTAAATCTTTGGATAATTGGTAAATTAAGCTTCATTGATGTTTTGCAGCTTATCTGTTTGCAAGGGCGAGAAAGAAAGATACGGTCACAGAACATGGGAAAGCTGCAGACAAAGTTCCCCCTGTGCTTCCAACTGCAAGTCCAACTACAACAATTCCCGAGGAACCTGTGATTTCTTCTCCTATTGTGGAGCCTGTGAAGATTCGCGACCCTATCCCAGATGATCAACAACGTGAACTCTTTAAGTGGATACTGGAGGAGAAAAGAAAGGTCAAACCCATGGATCCCGAAGAGAAGAAACGAATTGATGAAGAGAAGGCTATTTTGAAAGAGTTTATTCGTTCAAAATCCATCCCAAGCCTCTGATCCTCAAAACTTTTTAGTTGCAAACATATGATTGACGGATGGGATTCTTTTGATTTGCCGCTCATTGGATATTGTTTGAACCAATATTCACTCATGAAAGGCCTTGCTCGTCGCTCAATATACATCTGAATCTATTCGTAGAATTGTAATTGATACCCTACTGTATTCAGTTCTAAGTAGGAGAGAAAATTATTAGAAAGAGATTTTTCCTCGATGTCAATGGGATTTCATGAGTGCGGGTCATTGAATTTTTTTCAGATTTTGCAGACCTGCTGATTTTGTTTGCCAATTGGTGTATATACTAATATGTATCATGATGGTTGGTACCCTGTGGAATTGTCATCTAATTTTTAGTTTCACTTGTCTATTATTGCTTTGGAATCACCAATTGGCAGTGTGATAAACTGCCCTGGTCTTGAAATCATGATATTGGGAACAGGTTTTACCACATCCTAATAGATGGTGGTATATTTTTAGGTTGATCTTGTTGAAATTTATGAAGAATTTGCCAAATTTTATTGGTGTTTGATGCGATGGGAGTCAAGACTCAAAGTCAGGAGTAAGACAAAAGTGGAGATTTGGTTTTCAAGCATTTGAGGTGGTTGTTGGGTATTCAAAGGTACAGACCCCACTTCACAGGCCTTCCTCTCTGAAGTCCAACCACATCCACACTCTTCCATCCATCCAATCCAGATTGCTCATTTTTCAACGCTCAAAAGGAGTTCAGAGCACATACATCCCCAAGTTCCCACTTCCCACAACCCAAATCATTCAAATTACATATAATCAGGCAACCTTTAGTCACTTGGAATTTGTCCTCTATTCTCTACATTTGGCTCACTTTTTGTTCAAACATCTCTGTCAAATGCCAGGATCCATTCAGGTTTCAGGTACCTGAGAGAGCTTCCTCCTATCTCTGTTTTCGGTTATTTATTGTTATGGTAACTGAAAAGTTTCATTCACCACAGTTCTTGAATTTAATGGTCTTTTGGCTCCATCAACCCCTTCGTCAATGTTTCTCAAAGGTAAGCACCGCACCCCCCCCCCCCCCCCCCCCCCAAACCCACCGGCACCCACCCCTATTACCGTATTCTTTTTGGGTCTTTCACTAAGTTTCTTTTTGCAATGCAGTTTCCATTGGTAAAAGGGATTATCAAACTTGGGACAAGGGGGACTTCTCTTTGTAGGATTCTGAAACTCGTGTCTAGTTCACGTATTCTGTTTTTTCATGCTTGCAGTTGTTAGCTTCTTGGTAATGACTTCAGTCGTTTGTTGATTTAGTGCAGTCCGCTAACGACGCTTCGTGATGATTTGATTGTCAAACTACTAGATGCTGAGGGAAATGTGATATCCCATACAGGTCACTTCTACCTCAAACACACCGAACCGCCGCCCCCCCCCAAAAAAAAAGAAAAGTGCCTAATGCATGTCAGGTGATAGGGATTATTTAATTTTGCAATAGGTATTAAGATCACGGCAATAGTTCAAAGGGTGTTTTGGGATGACATATTTGAGCTCGAAGGAGGAGGGCAGGTTCACATGAAGTTGCAGTTCATACTAAGTGAAGAGGAGCGCAATCGCGTTCGCAACATGGTACTTTCTATCTTTTCGTTTGTTTCTTTCATGCATCAGATGCCTGTAATGCAGAGCTTGGTTATTTGAGGAATATTGAGTACATTCAAAGTGATTCTTGTCCGTAACATAACCAAATGTATACGATTCAAAACTTTTGAGGCTGTAAGACATTTGTCTCAGGAAAGCTCACATGAATTGACCAGTAATTTTTTTTCTTTGTAGAGAGAATCTGCATTGAAGAAAAAGCATGAAGAGATTATCAAGCGCACCTCTGGATATTCAGATACTGCTAGAACAGCTGGTGGCTTTGTTCCATCATCTTTGAGCATCAACCATGAGGTCTCAGGTTTGCTCTAGCTCTTTTGTAGTCATAAGCTTCAACTCTACTAACCAATTGAAGCAAATTATGGAGAGCTATCTTTTTTTGCTTTGTCAATGGGGTCTTACCTTGGACCTTTTCTGAAAGGCGTTTTCTTGAAGCGTCTTCTCAAGATTCACAAAAACGCGTTGTGAGCGCTGGATACGCAGCTGTACAAGCTGGTCTACAACCTATTCCCAATACTTCTGGGAAGGATTCAATACCCGGCAATGGGAACAAAGAAGGAACTGTGCAGAAGGAAATATTCACAGTTAAGAATTACATTGCCTCATAAATGCTTATCGTTTATCTGAATGATCATCAAAAAAATCAGTTGGTACACTTTTCTAACAGTCTTTCGGCTTGTTTTAGAATGCTACAGACAGAAAAGAAGGAACTTCATTGGTTCCTAAGTCTCAAGGGAGTGAAGTTCGTTTGTCTGGAGTACACCATACGGTGTCAGAAGAGAAGAGTGACATTCAGTTACCACCTTTTGATGTTCCGACAGGACATAAGTACGGGCAAGAAGCTTCACCTTCTTTGGGAGGCTCAGAACCGGTTGTTGCTACAAAGAATAGATTAGCTCCTTCGGAGCTGGAGTATGGTTCAGCTTCATCTCTTCATGTATCACAAGGGACAGAAGTATATCAATCGAAGCTAGAGGAAAAGAGTGACATTCATTTGCCGCAGGCTGATGGTTCCACAGGATCTACCTCGGTGCATGAAGCTTTGCTCACACCAGGGAGATCAGAACTGATAGTTGGGACTAATAACCAGTTAGTTCCCTCAAAGCTAGAGGATGATATGGCTTCGCTTGTTCCCATGTCACAAGGGATGGAAGTATATTCATCTGAAGTGCATCAAGCAGAGCTAGTAGAAAAAAGTGACATTCAGTTGCCACAGACTGATGTTTCCACAAGACCTATCTTGGAGCAAGTAGCTTCATCTAAGACGGGAGGCTCAGAACCAGTGGTTGCTAAAAAGAACCAACTACCTGCTCTGAAGCTGGAGGATATGTCACAAGGAATAGAAGTTCAAAATACGAAATTAGTGGAGAACAGAAACATTCAGTTGCCAAATGCTGATGTTTCCACAGGATCTATATTGGGGCAAGAAGCTTCATCTATGTCAGGAGGCTCAGAATCAGTTGCTACTGCAAAAAACATATTTGCTCCCTCAGAGATGGAGGATGATTCTGCTTTACTTGTTCCTGTGTCACCAGGAGTTGAAGGCCATCTAACTGAAAGAGATCATACGGCTTTAGTAAAAAAGAGTGACATTCGATTCCCACGTGCTGATGTTTCCTCGACACTTGTCTTCGTGCAAGAAGCTTCATCCATGTCAGAATGTGTAGAACCAGTTATTCCAGCAAAAAAGAAACTAGTTTCCCTGGAGCTAGTGGGTTTAACTGATAAGCCTGAGAAGCAGGGTCCACTTGAAAAAACTCCTAGCAATGTAAGGAAGATGATAAGTGCCTTTGAAACTAGTGTAACTCAGGTATTGCTGTGTCTCTTCTTTAGAGGTATTCTTCATGCGGTTTTTTAGCTTATACTCTTGTGTCTTTATTATTATAATAATTATGGATTTGAAGCAGGATAAAATACCTACTAAACTTCTCGGAGCGAAGTCTCAATCAAAGGATCAGACTGCAAGGGATGTTGCTAAACCAGCAGTTTTGAGTTCAGGTAAGCTCAAGAGCCCTTTTGTTATGGGGGCCTCGCCAAAAGCACCTACAGATATTACAAAAACAGCAGAAATTGTTGGCATAGATAAAGAATCTCAAGCCCCTAGAGAGCTAACAGAGCCAACTGCAACAAAAGTAGACCCCGAAAGAACATACACGAGCTTGAAAAATGATTCCAAACTAGCTCCGCTTCAATTAAATGAAGGTGACTTGCATCACCCAGAGGATGTCATTGAGATAGGCAAGCCTATTGCTGTCTACAAAAATTTAGGTGGTAACAAACCATCTCAGGCCCCTAAGCAGTTGAAGAAGTTGAGTGCAACAGAAGTTCAATCTGCCGGAACAGATAAAAGTGTAGATAATGAAGTGAGATCAGCTCAGACAGAAATGTATATGAAAGAACAGGTGGAATCACCTGAAGATCTGCAGAGACCATCGAACTCAGAAACAATGACAGTTTCAGGAATAATGCATGAGGAGCAACAACATATTCAGGCTGAGCAACGAAGTTCTATTGGCACTTCAATTGTGGAGGGCAAACAAAGGGGAATCGAACCGGATAAGTCATGCGAGTTTAATACTCAGGAGGCTTTAAACGATCATCAGATATCAGTAGCATATCGTGGATATGAGAATTATTCAAATGAAAGTTCAGGTACATGGATACTCCCAGATGACACAAGGCATTTGTGTATAACAACTGGAGGTGAGAATGTAATGCAGTTATTAGAAGGCTGCCATGTTGAAAGAGAAAGACACGCAGAAATAAAGAGTTTTTCGGCAGCTGAAAATGTTGGCATGGTAACTTACTACCCGTATTGGTTTTGTTATTGAGTAGATCAAATATGACACATGGTTAAAGAAAACATGATTAGTAGCTGAGGACATTACATGTGTTTCCTTTATAATCGTCATCATCAACTAATTTCACAAACTTTGGAGCATTCAACCCTTGAGAAATGCATTATGCCATTCTTTCTATCTTTCCCTGTCTTTTGTTCTTTTGGATGATTGGCGACCATGTGCATTAAACTTCTAGTTATGCCCGCTCCTTGGTTACATTTCAGAGTCTTAATCACCTTGCAGCAATAGATTTGGCACATCTAGATATTTGAGAAAAGTCCTAGATATTTGAGAATAGTCAGGCAGGGTTGTATGGTGCATTTGCATTTAGTTCTAACTGAAACTGGAAATCGCATAGTACTTTTATGTGCCAACATTTTTTACTTTGGCAGCAAATGCAGTGTGGAACCGATGCTGAGATGAAGGCAGTTGAGAAGAAACCTCATCAGTTGAGAAAAACGAGGCTCGAGAGCTCAGAAAATGATTCTTCTAATGCTGGTCCAGTCGGAAAGGTTGCATTTTAAAGTTTATGCACATTTAGAATTAACCCCTGCTCTCATTATTCTGCAACGTTTTCAATCCAAAAACCCAGTTTGTGGCTTATGATATCCGTGTACCAAACAATTAATATCTTCCCAAGGTGCTTTCAATTGTTCTTGTTTGATTTTGTAGTCCTGTTAGACCGTGAAACATTTTCTTTCCAATTCTGGTCGGGATCCGAAGAATAACATTGCTTGATTCAAATACATCCACTCACGTCTTTGATGCGTTGTTTCACACCAATTGCCAAAATCTTATTAAGTACCATAAGAAACCTGTACTTTTTCATTTATCTTTTCTTTTGGCTAGAGCCAAAGTACAATGAGAAGTTCACAAAGTGAATAAGATGAGGAAGAAGCAGCGAAGGTGTTCTTACTACAATTGTTTTTCCTTTTCAGGTTATAAAAGTTGCAATCATCATAGGTTTTGGAATTCTTGTTGTCCTTACAAGACAAAGAGAACCCAGGTATGTGTAGTTGGGCAAAGTTCATATTCAACTTGGTGATCTCGCGTTAAATTCCAGATTATCTGATTATTTATTTACTGAGATCCATGTAATAGGATATCCTAGAAGGGAAAGCACAATCAACAGAAAAGAGACCAAGGAGACTGCACCTGTGACTTTTGCTTTACATTTACTTTCAAGTAACTAGAACTTTTCGTTCAACAGAAATGAAGATCGAAGACCAAATGATCATTCCCTGGCTACCAACGATAGCATGGACCTTTAGGAAAATGCCCGAGGAATGGGTGATTTCACTGCAAAGAAGGATTGATGACTTGAAGTCTCCCGAGTCGACCTTTTAAGCTACTTTGTTGGCACCTTCATTCAGTCGTACATATAAATCACCAATAGTGAAATATAGCCATCATCCGTATCACCAGTAGGATGAAATTTTTTTGGTTAACAACCACCGCCCCCCCCCCCCCCCCCCGTCCTTCCTTCCCCGGCGGTCTTTTGGGCTAGTTTTAGGTACATATTTCTCAATAAAATGATGAAAAACTATTCTTTGTTTTAAGGCAGTGCCTGTAGAACAGTTTTGAGACTTATTGATCAGTTTTCTTCTATGTTTCCTTTTTCCATAATCCCAAATTTGAGTCTTTTCATCCGAAGTACAACACGTTTCTTGCACTGCAACTGCAAAATCTGGCCGTGCCAACTGTAGCTAATTGGTAAGGGTTTGTTCTGGAATCCATAAATCTTGGTGATTTTGAAAACGATACTGATCAAAATCCAGACAGGAAATCGAAAAATAATGTGGTCCGGCTTGTGACACTTTGTAAGCCCTCCCAATAGCCAGCCAATGTGCATATGTACATCCAAGACAAGTTATTTCGCTCTTCGAGTAATTTTCTTCTCGCAATCCAAATCATGAACTATTAGTGCTAGTGAAACGTGATAATGAACTCTCAGCAGCATGATCAGAAGACAAGAAAAGGCGAAAGGCGCCCGCCTTCTTTGCTGGTTGGGCATCGCTTCTTTATAGTGAATGCTACGGCATTGTACCAAAGTTTTGACAACTGTAGGAACAAGGAAAATTTTGTTTCTTAAAGTACATTATGTACAGTTCACAAGGTAGTGTTTTTGATTGATTGGCTTCTTTGCCACCATGATATTGATTCAAATTTATATTGGAAATCATACATCTTTTGTTATATCAAGACTTGCTGCTGGGTCTTGGAAGCTTTTTGTTATCTGAATGCAGCAACTCTGCCAAAGTGAAGCTTCATTTTGTACATACGTATACACATCAAAATTAGAGAGAAATGTGGTGCTAAGTTTCTGCGAGACCAATTAATACATTTGCGAAGCTTTTAGTACGCATCAGCACCGGCAATCATATTGAGCACGCTTCAGAATCAACAATTTTATAGAGGGTACTCTTGTTGGCACTTCCTAAACAGCTAACGACAGTCTTTGCACTAACATATGCACATAATATGTACATCGTTCAATATTGTGAAGTAGCAGAGTCCCTTGTACCTCGCCAAGCCTAGGCCATGTTTGACACTCCTTTTTTTCAGTTTTGAAAACTGGAAAAAAAAGTTGCGTTTGGTANCCATTTTCCTTTTTTTCTTCTTCACTTTAAAAAACCAGTTTTTAAACTGAAGAAGAAAAAAAAACTCCAAAAATGAGTTTTGATTTTCAGTTTTGGTTTTTTTTTTAGACTGCCACCACAACCACCCTCCCACCGCCGGCAGCCACCTCCGGCGATCACCGCCACCCTGCAGCCACCTCAGGCAACCGCCGGCCACCAGCCACCGCCACCGCAAACCACCACAAAATAAAAACTGGGTTATCAAACACCCACTTGTTTTTGTAAAAAAAAAAATTTGTTCATTAAATTTTTATTTTTTTTTGGAAACTAAAAAAAAAATTTGTTGTCAAAAAGAGCCTAGTTATTCCCTCGGTTTGCTGGTGCAAAACCTGCGCAACAATGAACGAAGAAAAGATATAAGGAAGTGAGATTAGAGATCCATTAGTATCCCTACAATGATCATATAACGAGGGTGAAACTCAACTAATCAAATGTGGAGCGCAAACATCAAGTTTTTAAAAAATTGAGCATCCAAATTCAAATAAAGATGGCATGTCCAATTAATACAAAGGCATTAAAAGGAACTGAAAAGCTGTTGGAATTCAAAACAGCTGACATTTCATCTATTAGCCAGTAGTCTATTTAACTCCACCACCTAGAGGCACCCTTACACATACTCACACCTCTCTAATGTTATCTCTCTTTCTTTCTTGATTATCTTCTCTCCACAACATAATATTCAGGTATGATTCTGGCCCTTTGTGTATGATTTTCTAAAATGTCCCACTAAGACATAGAAGCCAATTTGTGCATGTCCACCCTTTCTCCAAAGCTTAGAACCCCTCCACTTGATCAGAGTAGTATTATCACTTGCACAACCCACATCTCTTCCCATTATTTTGAAGCTATTGAGTCACATTCTAGCAAGTTTGGCCACAGAATATGACATTGTTGCTAAAGGTCAGGCATTTGCCTCCCTTCTTAATGTTCTTTGCCTAATTTACTGCTTTCATGGAGCGGAAGTGCAAAAGAAGTTGTTGCTGGTGATTTAGTGCTTCATGGTTTAAGTGCAGATCCGTCATCATGGTGCTATGGCTTCATGAATGTTGCCCGGCTACTTGAACTGAACCTTGGGAATGGGTGGTCTTGGAAAAAGTAAGTTGCTCTCTCCCCTGAAAACAATCGTCCTGTTTCAATTGATCACATAGTAAAACGACTGCTTTATCTTAACAGACACTTTAACAAAAGGTGGTTGTGCTTGCACGACGGAGTACGAGTAGTGCTCAAAGCCTGAATTTGCTAGTCTCAGTTTAGAAGCCTGACTCAGTTTTTTCAAGTGCTTTAACCTTGTTCATCTTTTTCTTGAACGTTGATATATCAGTTGGCTAGACTTGATGCCAAGGTAGATGTGGCTCGTTGAAGCCGATTAATCAATTGAAGTAACCATTCATTAGATTAAGACTTTTCTAGATTTGAGCTAAAGCACTTGCAGATATCAGATGAACTTGAGATTTAATGGGGAAGAAGTTGTGAACGGTACCAAGGATAAGGGAGAGCACAAAGATCAAAGAGTTGCTTGTATGATCAATTTTGAACATGGAACTATCATGTTGAAGCTGTTATAAAGGTTTTGTAAAGGTTTGTAAGCTGTTTTAAAGTTTTTGTAAAGGTTTGTAAGCCATAAGGCAACTTTTGAATTTGGTACATTCTTTGGTTTGTAAGCCATAAGGCATGTGTTAGGTCCTCAGGTTTTCATTTCTAAACTTAATGGCTTCAAAGCCAGAAGGTAAGACGGAGCCTTTTATCAATAAAATCTTCTGATGGGTTGTCAGAAAAAGTTTAAAGGTTTGTAAGAACCTGAGTAGGCAGAGGCAGTGGCAGCCGTTGAAGCGCTAAAATTTGCGAGGGAAACGAACTTCTAGAGGATACAGTTAGCGGGGGACTTCGAACGTTGTCACGGCCTTGAAAGCAGTTGAAAGAAGTAACTCACCGACGGGAAATGTCATCCGGGATGCCTAAAGCAAGATGATCTTATACAGTTATCGTGATGTATCATTAATTAGTAAGACGCGGTGTATATACAGTGACACGTATTTGGAAAAGCAACTTATGTAGATGAGTTTGAGTCTTCGATGAAGGAGGCCTCCCGGTTTTTCATGTCGTCCATCCTTAAAGATGTAAACCCCATATCGCTACTTTTTAAAAAATTTAGCGGGAATCGATGAATCTTTAATTTGCAGCTGCAGACATTACGAATCTCATACTAATTGGCTACATGCTCCATGTGTGTCACAAGGGGTGGTATGCTGTATGAAAGTATGGGATCTGAAAACAGCCCTTACTGATTGGTAGTGATGAGCTGCCCTGGTCTTGAATGCCAGAAATGGGATTGGTCACAGCCTAAGAGGTTGTGGTAGCAAGGCTTTACTTGAAATGTTCAGTTTTTTCGAAATTTGTCAAGAAGGTTTAGGGTTGCTCAACAACACAATCGAGTCAAAAAGTTTCCCGAGATTCGCGTATCGAACTATTCTCAGTTTGTTTATGTGGTTGATCAAAATTTCATTAACGCAAATAAGAAAGTTAACAAGTCCCGTTAACATTAAAACACGACGCGTTTATCATCTTCTTGTACAGTAATATTAATTGCTAGCGTAACTGTACAACTAGATAGCAATTGTAAGGTATGAATGACATTTTTCTTAGCGTTATGCAAAACTTTCAAATACTAGAAAGTAATGTCTATTTTCACACCATGTTATACTTTTCAATACTCTCATTTACAACCATATTCAATCGTTAATGCACTTTTTAGCAGAAAAAGAGGACGTAGAACAGTCTGAAAAGGTGTTGAAGCAAACGCTTTCACAACAGCACTCGTTCTTTTGAAATGATTTGAGTCAAAAGCTTAGGAGGTTCGCCTCTGAATATTCATTGTTGCTACAATCATGACCTTAACTGGCATATGCCCCTTTACCAATGAATGATCAATCTGGCCATGCTCATTGCCTCCCCTCATAAACTTCGATCTGTTTTTCCATATCTTGATTTCATGCAATGAAAGGGCACAAAAGCTGGTTGCTGGTGGTTGCAGACCTATCATGATGTTGCTATGGCTCCATGTTGTTTGTGAAATTTATCTTAGGAATGGATGGTCTTGGAAAATGTAGGTCCCCACTTCTATTCTCAGTTCTTGATGCTACTGATCTTTCTATTTGCAGATAGTTGCATTGCTGCTAAAGTTGAACGTTTTGATCTTACGATTGCCATCGCAAAATTTTTAGAATCATTGATTTCCTTCTTCATATGTTTGCGAGCGGTTAAACCTCGTTCCCTGGTCAAAAGCACTTAACATTTGAGTTACGACCATAAGCTATAAATGTCTTACATTCGTTTTAGATTTCTGTGGCTAACTCACGGTGAATATGCATTTGGCTCTCAAAGGCTAAAACGCTTGGGTGTTCGTGTGCAAAATCCTACTGCATTCTTCTCTTTATATAGGAGAGGGAAGTAGGGGGAGAGAGCATGTGCAGATAAATGCAACTCAAGTCTTGCACACTTACAACCATTAAAGGAACAGTGCACCTAAACTAGCTATAAATTGTATACACCTCCCTCAAATTATGTGATTGGGTTCCCATGATGTGAAATAAATTCTTTTCGAAATCTTTAGTCAACATATTGGTTACCCCATGTGTTAGAATTAAAAGACAATAACTAACGGTAATCATCCCTAGAGGGGAGGGGACTTAACAAAATCCAGAAGTTGGTCGTAAGCTATACGAATGAGCTGCATATTGTACGACTTCAGCTAGAAAAACATTACAAACGTAACGCAAACTTCGCTCTCTTAAATGATCTTGTATTATTGTAACACTATTACCAGTATTATTATTATTTTTTTGTTATTTCATGCACGGAAAATGTTCAATGGGGCTGAATAGGTAAACTTTAAATGGGAGTCAATGAACTGTACCTAACCTCAAGTTGTACAATGCTTCTGATCATACTAACAAAAGATATTTTTGATATATACTGCATTCTTTAAGTGAAATTTACCAGTGAAGCACAGTTCCCCGCTGCAAAATTCTGTCCCGAGTTCACCAGTGAAGTCCTGCCGAAGCATTTATTGTCAAGCCAAGAGCTACATCAGTAGTCACTGTAGATCAGACCCCGGAGCGATGAGAAAAGAACGTCTTAACTGTCTAGCCCTAATGCAACTGTGGGTTTTGTGGGTACAACTGTACAAGGCTTTATCTTTACGGCTTTGAAGTCTATGAGTTTCTCGAGGGAAACCTGAATTTCTTAACAACGTTCATGCCTCAGTTAAGAGGGTAACTTGAATGGGTTCGGTTGATTTTTTATCCAACTAAAAAAAACGATATGCTAAAAAAGTCCAACGAGCTTTAACTCTAGAAAGATTGAATAAATTAGGTTGAGTTGGGTTGGGTTAGTAGGTTTTTTTGAGTTTCAATGGGTCAGTCAAAATACAATAAATATGTTTTATATTTAAATAAATAGTGGAATGGCGGTGGCCGGCAATGGCGGCAACAGCGGGGGTGGTGGCCGACGACGGTTGGAGGCGACAGAGGACGACAGTTGCCGGCAACGACGATGATGGCCGGCAACGACTGAGGGTGGCAGGGATTGCTGCCGGCAATGGCGATACTAGCAGTGGTGGTGATGGTTCAAATATGTGATTTTTTATCAAATGGGCTTTAAAAGCCCAACGCAAATAATCCAATATTATACTCCGTATAAGATTAGCTCATTTTAACCCACTTTATACTTATGTGGGTTGGGTTGGCAAAAATTAAATTTTTTTTGGGTTGGGTTGGTTAAAACAATAAAGTTCAACCCAAAGTCGTGGACCTAGCTTCAATGGCATACAAACCAAAGCAAGACGTGCTTTACGGTTTACTAACCTTAAAAAAGTTCTATAGCAACGTTTCGGCTACAAATTTCAGTATTGGACAATTTTAGATAGTTCAAAAAGAGCAACACAAGCAAAGATTACGGTTAAGCACCTGAAATTATAAAAAATAAAAAGGGTTGCAATCAACTTACTGGTTCGAGCCAAATCGACCAAACTCTATTTATAGGCAACACTTTAGGAAAATGTGTTCACTCAAATTCAAAAGCGAAGGCAAGGTGGTAATTTTAATAGTGGGTCAATGAACCACACTACCTTATACCAGAAATATAATACTCTAATATGAAAACCATACTCAACGAGGGTGATGAGTAAATTGGATTAGAAAAACGATACTTTCCCTATCCCGTTAGATTGATTTAGGACCGTGTAAACATCGAATCGAACTCAAATAACAATTATAGATTAAATAAGTAATTTTTGACAAGTCAAGAGAGTGTAAAAATAACGAGTAAAGTCAACACTTACATGTAATAAACCTATCTTACGAATTGCAAAAAATGACAACCAGAAGTCAATAGAACGGAAGAAGTACCATATACTTCAAGTTCGATCTCATTTTCTCTTTTGAGCGGGTCAAAGACAAGTCATCTAACGCAGAATTTGCGAGAAAATTTTGTGATTGGTCCAAGAAAAAGTTAAAACTAAAGGACTACAAAATAATTTTGTAAGGCCCAAGATTTTACCAACTGAGCTACCCTTTTGACCAGGCCCATTTGGCAGTAGACATCAAACATTTTGTATGGGCCTTGATTGGGCCTCTCTACCCGGCCCAAAAGCAAAAATCCCGAAG
The DNA here is from genome assembly GCA_033065855.1 of Escallonia rubra. Taxonomy (NCBI): domain Eukaryota; kingdom Viridiplantae; phylum Streptophyta; class Magnoliopsida; order Escalloniales; family Escalloniaceae; genus Escallonia; species Escallonia rubra. Next base: position 228,285 of record JAVXUO010000976.1, read on the forward strand.
ACAATATAAACCCTAGGATCCAAAACCCTATGCATCACCCATTTGCAGCTTCTTCTTCTTCATCGTTCTAATTGAAAATGGTTCGCAGCTTAAAGAGCGCTAAGAAGGCCAAAAGAAAGAACAAGGTTCTGTTTTGATCCCTACACTTATTTCTATTAACAGTTAATTTGTCAGCTACTTTGATCTAATAGGGTTAAATTAGGGCTCAAAGAATGCTTACCCCTTTTATGTTAACAGCTAATTTGTCAGTTCTTAAAGTTGATTAGGGTTTTTGTTGTTCTGTTAAACTAAAGCTCAAAGAAAGAACAAGGCTCAATTTTGATTCTTACCCTGTGTCCATTAACAGTTACTTTTGTTAATTGGGGTTTCTGTTGTCCTCCTAGATTAGAGCTCAAAGAAAGAACAAGGTTTAATTTTTTACACTTACCCTTTTCCTTTTAACTGTTAGCTTGTATGTTAATTTAGTTAATTAGCGTGTCTGTTGCTTTTAAATTAGGGCTCAGAGAACGAACAATGTTAATTTTTCAGAATTACCCTTTCGCTTAATTGACAGTTTTTGTAAGTTATTCGGGGTTCTTCTTGTTGTAATATATAGGGATCAAAGAAAGGAGAGGGTTCTTCTTCGTCGGTGCCTTCACCGCCGGCGAAGGTATGGCAGCCAGGGGTTGACAACTTGGAGGAAGGAGAAGAGCTCCAGTGTGATCCTTCAGCTTACAACTCTCTTCATGCCTTTCATATTGGATGGCCCTGTTTGAGGTGTGTGTATATGTGTGTGTAATGATGGGTCTTCTTATCTTGTCTTTGATAATTTGTTTGGGAAGCTTCATTTTGATATATGGATCGTATTTAGTTCAATTTTTTGATCTGGTGCGTGCGCGTGTGTGTGCCTGCGCATGCGTGGATATACTCATCGAATGATTTGATGGATATGTGTTATTATGATTGATGAGGTTGAATAAGTTGATTGCTTATAGGAGTGTGTGTCTAATTGATAAGTTTTCATATTTATTTGTGGGGTTGAATTTGGTTTGACAGCTTTGATGTGGTGCATGACTCATTGGGTTTGATCCGGACTGAATTTCCACACACTGTATATTGCATTGCTGGGACTCAGGTGAGCTCGAATGGGATTTATGTCGTCTTCTTTTATGCAAGCAGTTCATTTCAAATTTATGACTAAGTTTACGGTCCCGTATAGTAGTTCTCCCTCTATTCTCCTAAACTTTGTGGTTTATAATGTGCCTGACCATTTGCTTCTACTCCTGCTCGTAACCCTTCACGTGTCTTCTAATGTTCTTAGGACCTTCTGACTAGTTTTTTAATTCAGAAGATGTTTTTAAACTTCTAGGTTGATAGCTATCTATCTGATCTAGCAATTCTTTTCTTATGACAGGCAGAAAAATCTTCCTTGAACTCTATTGGGATATTTAAATTATCTAACATCAGTGGGAAAAGACGTGAACCAGTGCCAACGAAATCAGTTGGCAATGACACCGATATGGATAGCGATAGTAGCGACAGTGACGAGGATGGTGAAGAGGCAAATGATGGACCTGCGGCACCAATTCTGCAGGCTAGTTTACTGCTCAACTGGATTTAACATTGCTGTCACCATTTTATGCAACTATACATTCCTGCTATTACTTGGTAATACTAATTCTTTTGTTATATGCATCTACAGCTTCACAAGGTTTCGCATGTAGGTTCTGTCAATAGAATTCGTGCAATGACACAAAAACCTCATATATGTGCATCCTGGGCAGATACTGGTCATGTGCAGGTCAGACCCCTATCATTGGAGAATTTTGAAATGTTCACTCATGTCTTAGCCTTTATCCTTGCTATGTTGTGGACTTGTGTAGTGACATTTTATGTTGGGCTTTTAAGAAGGATGTTGTTGCTAATATGGTCCAACTAATTTTATCATATTGTTGTTGCTTATATGAACTCGAGCAGACATTTTTTATGCTTTCTTTCCTTGTTTTGGGAGCTCCGCAGCTTAAATTTAAAAAACTGAGATGGTTCCTCGGCATCTCTATGCTGCGTTTTCCTTTAAATTCCATTAGAAGGGAAGAAATAGCGAATGAGGAGTCTTAGGTGCATTCTTCTATATTTCTTGCCCTTTAGGTAGTGTGCTGGAATTTCACGAATGTCATGCTCGTTTATTAGCTAGTACTCGGGATATTTTAACATTTATGCTTACAGAGTGAAAATATACTCTTAGCCATGGGATTGTGATTTGGAGTCCTTGCTTGAGGAAGCTTACTAAAGCCTGCATTAAGATGGGAGGTTACATATATGTGCCTAATACCTACTGACTGAGAATTCTCCAAGCATTTTTTACTTTTGTACACATCTTAACTTAAAAACGTATTCATCTTCAGTATCTTGATACTTGATAGGAAAACTTGAAAGACAAATAAAAATTTAATTGTTGTTTATTCGGAATTGTGGCCGGGATCTATGCAGGTATGGGATTTCAGTTCTCATCTGAATGCTTTGGCAGCATCTGAAACTGATGTTAGCCGGGGAACTTCTACAGTTTCCAATCAAGCTCCTTTAGTTAAGTTTGGCGGACACAAAGATGAAGGCTATGCAATAGACTGGAGTCCTCTTGTTGCTGGAAGGCTTGTATCAGGTATTGATTGTTAGCATAAATCATTTGCTGCTGAGTGCATCCGAGGCTCTTAGATGGTTGTTTGATGATGTTGTCATTCATTTGTCAGGGGACTGCAAGAACTGCATTCATTTATGGGAACCGGCATCTGACTCAACATGGAACATTGATGCTAATCCTTTTGTTGGACATACTGCCAGTGTTGAAGATCTACAAGTATGCCTAAAACTTGCAAAGCAGTAGTTGCATGGAAATTATAATCCAAATGGCTTCTTAGTTGTTGTCAATATAATGAGATTTACTTGTACCTCTGCAGTGGAGCCCTACTGAGCCTTTTGTGTTTGCCTCGTGCTCAGTTGATGGGAATGTTGCAATATGGGATACCCGTCTAGGGAAGTCACCAGCAGCTTCTATTAAGGCACACAATGCAGATGTCAATGTCATCTCTTGGAACAGGTGTTTAGACTACTTCTCTCAGACCGCATTGTCTTATATGTACATTGTGAATGATTTAACGTGTACTTTCTTCATTTTGACTAGGCTGGCAAGCTGCATGGTGGCGTCTGGATGTGATGATGGGACGTTCTCCATTCGGGATCTTCGATTGCTGAAGGTATGCTTTCCCTGACGTCATCATTTGTGTGAATTCTGTGATATAAAGTATGACTCTGCTTCTTACTGTACATGAGAGGTTTACAATCTCATTGTAATTGGTATATTTTTTTCCTTTGGGCGCAGGAAGGAGACTCAGTAGTTGCACATTTTGAATACCACAAACATCCTATCACATCCATTGAATGGAGTCCTCACGAAGCGTCCACCTTGGCAGTGTCATCATCAGACAATCAATTAACGTAAGAAGTCTCTCGAGATGTAAGTTGTGACTTGGTGTATCCTCTCTTTGTAACATAAAACTGATCCAAATTTCAGGATATGGGACCTATCCTTGGAGAGAGACGAGGAAGAGGAGGCTGAGTTCAAAGCTAAAATAACAGACCAAGCAAATGCCCCTACAGATTTGCCGCCACAACTACTATTCGTTCATCAGGTTCGATCAACTTACTTGTGTGGATCATTACTATTTTCACCAGTCCGATCTTCTCAAAACCTGTGTCTGTACTTGTAACAGGGTCAAAAGGACTTGAAAGAGCTTCACTGGCATTCCCAGATTCCAGGAATGCTGATTTCTACTGCCGCTGATGGTTTTAATGTCCTTATGCCTTCAAATATTGAAAGTACCATTCCGGCCAGAGATGCTTGAAGGCAGAAAGAATCGTCAGCAATCTTGCATCTATGGTTAGCTGGAAATCAGTTTTGCATGCATGTATCTAGTACCTGTTCATCAACTTTGGGTGATGGGTGGGGAGCAGAGCAACTTTTATTTGGTATTTTCTTTGCCCTTACGAGCAGAGCTTTTGGTATCGGTTTATTTGGTCCCGAATCCGATGCTTTGAAATGGGTATGGTGAAGTTTTTGATACCAGTTTGTCAAAGATCCAATTATTCGGACTGTGGAACCCAATCCACGAATGGTCCGGTGATTTACAATCACATATATGAAAGTTCACTTGGTTACCTGATTCACTCATTTAGGGTTGGATTACTCTACTTATCCGAGCAAATCATGATCCCACTATTTGCCAAGAAAAGTGTAGAATCTTTTTTGTAAAGGATGAGGGGGCGGTTTCGTTTTGTGAGAGGCTTAAAAGACCATTTAGTGTGGGCCGAAAGATAACAAGCACCTGAAGCCGCACCGGAAGCCTGAAAACCGTACACTCAAAATGGGGACGTGAAACAACTAATATTATGGTGGCCTTTAGTCGGAGTTAACGTAGAGATCAGAAACCCTAAGGCGGAGTCTTCACTGTCACTGTACAAACTGATTAGGGTATTATCCATGTGCCATCGAGATGTCATCCTCCACGGATAATCAGCCAGAGCACCCCAAACCAAAGGAATTACAAGCGAACTGGATCAGAAGGTACTCGATATAGAAAGGGTGCTAGGATCTTATACCAATTCTAAAGGGTAAACCTTTTTTAAAGACTAAACAGGCTTGGGTTCGGCCAAAGAAATGGACGACGTAAAGGGAATTGAGGGACACACACTAACAGACCCGCTCCATCATCAGGGAATAAGGATCACATCGATTACCCCTATTCGCCTCCCCACCAACCCCCAAGAATAGAAAGCCTTCCCTTCGGATTATCCCTCAGATCCCAGAAGGAGAAACGAGCTGCTCCTAAAATTGACGACCCTGCACCCTGCTAAAACAAGACTTGGGGGCTGCAATCCTATTACACTAAAGAGATCCCCTCCCATTGACGTCGATAATATTATAAGCCGAAAAGGAACAACACAGCCTAATGAAAATTAGAGAAAAGTTGAACACACGGACGCACTGAAATCGAGACACATTCCCACTAGGCAATGAAAACATGAAGATCCCTTGAGCTGAAAAGTACAATTGAAAATCCCATGTCCAAGCAAACCATGTCCGTATCGCCACAAACAGCAAAGAAGCGCACCCTTCCACCAAGGGAGAGCATGAAGGACAATTGAAGTGAACGAAAAGACGCACCACCACCAACCCCATAAACAGCTGCACCAACACCCCCCCCCCCCCCCCCCCGTCTTCACCCACCACCGCAATACCCCCCCTATCTTGGTCGTCATACGCTCGCAACCACCCACCACCTACTCTGCCGTAATGACCACCACACCCCCATACCCACGTTCACCCACTCCACTTCCGATTTGACCCAGATCCCCCTTCTTTCTCCATCTGGGTTCAAGCCACGACACACTCAGGAGGCTCTCTGCCATCACTGAGGACACGGCACTGTCAACGTCGAGGCGGCTACGAGGTGGCTCTATGTCGGTAACATCTCCCAAATAGTGGTGTGGTGACTGAGGTTCACCATGTTGCCACCAATCCATGGTCATTGTAATTAGGAGAGATTGGTGGAGAAAGAAGGCAGGCATGGCAAAAGAAGTGTAGAATACAAACGGAATGGTATACTTGTTATGAATTTTTAAGATTCTACTTTGACATATAACATTTATAAAGTCGATACGGTCAAATGTAATTTGCCCCAAAGGGCCCAAACCTTATGGGGTTTACTGAAATTATCCCTAGGCTATAAGTATTTTTTATTAATGCAACATATAGATGAAATAAGTCAATTATAGATATAAAAAAAAAAACCACCACTTCATTAAGCAGCAACTATAAAAACGAGGCTAAAGCTAAGAATTATAGCAAATTTTAAGTATATCCTAAGTTATTTAAGTACAACATAAACTATTTGAGCAAAAAAAGAAAAGGTAAAAAGTTGTCAAGTTTATGAAAAACCTTCAATAATGAAATAATTTCATAGGTTTTCCCTTCGCCCTAACTAAGAGGGATTACTTTCAAGGAGATTCAGGAAAGTAGTCTTAATGCAAGATATCTTCAGACCACAGGATGTTTCTACTCTTGCAATTGCTTCTCTCTGATTAACAATACAATGTTTCTCCTATTAACCGAAAAAACTAAGAGGAATGACACGATACGATTTAATGCAATTCAATTCCACAAACTACCTGGGGCTGTAATCACACACATCCTCATAGCCCGGGTTAGTGATTGCGAAATACTAACTTACAATATCTGCTGCTAGTAAACCCCCACCACCTTCCCACCATCCTTTCCCAAATAAGGAACAAAATTTGAAGGGTCTCTGTAACCTGTGCTTCGGCAATTTGGGCCTTCAATAGTACTGTGAGTAACAACTTCTTAGTGAGAAGGTTATCGGGGCTCGATGGATAGATTATATTTGATATTAGCAGGACGACAGAGGAAAATTAGTACTAGATTTCAGTAGGCGCAGCGCATCCACACTATCTTACCATGCTCTTGTGCAGCTAGGAAATGATGCCAACACCGCGAGCATGAATTTGACCTGCCTCTTCTGCGGGCAGAGTAGCAAATTCTCCATGGTAGATATATAACCATCCTGCCGTCTCTATGAGTTGACTGGCTTGCCATTTAATTTAGGGAAAGGGTCTTGCTTGCTTAGAACCACCACTTTGCTCTTGTGGGCAAAGTACCCTTTCACAAGATTCTTGAAGATTAAAATGGACATAATGCACTCAACCTGCACAACAGCAGCAGCAACTCTTTTGAGTATGCCAGCAGGAGATGTCAACGAGGAACAAAAAGCCATTACAGGAAGATAAAACAAGGGGCTTAATGAAATTAGGTACCTCATCAACATCCATGTCCATCTCAAGCCATTTCAATGCTTTGACAATTACTTCTAACTTGACCTGGTGTGCTTTATTTGGATCCTTCTGCTTTTGGATGATGTAACTGCCAAACGCCAAAGGGAAACAAACAATTATTCACGTTTTTCACATTAACATGGAAATTTTCACCGAAACAGGATAACTTACATTTTCTTAACTAGCCTCTGGTACACTTGGAGCTCTAGCTTCTCGAGGACAAGATAAACACCTGATCTCAAGAACCTAATGATCCATAGGGAGGGTCAAACTCTAAAGATAGGCTTCAGCACAAGGTTATTTACCCTGCATTCAAAGAAGCAAGTAAACATACCGGTCTTCATGCTCCTCAAGAGCATGTCGAAGAAGTCTGAGGTCACCCCGCTTCAGAGCTAGCACAACATTACTGTACTGTAGAATACCAGGAAGTATTACAACAAGGGAAAGAGAAGAAAACATGATATGTTCACAGATTGGAAACTATTAAGATATGCATAATTTGCTCCAAGGTCAATGCATTAATAAAGCAAGACAGAAACTTATTCAAAAAATGATTGCGCTACAGATAAAGTATAGCCAGCAGACTACCAATTGTGTTTCGAATATAGCGCTCTCAACTTTTAAAAAATTTGAGTATTAGTATTTTGATGCTTAAGATACAAAAAGATGTCCCAGAAGTGTGTTGCCAGGATGGGTGCTACGGCAAATATTGTACTCGAAATAAGGCAGCCAACTCTACAGGGCTGATATGTACATAAAACAAATTAAGCTGGTAATGCAATAATGGAGAGCAATAAGAGTTCAGAAAAGTATCAAGGTAAGAGATAAAAGAAGTAAATAGAATATACCTCAAGCAGCTTATACTTCCCCAGGAGTGATTCTTGAGGTAAGATGCCTATTGAAAGCTTCACGGGTATTAGATATTTCAGGATCATCCTATTGCAACAGATCCAGAGAAATAAGGGTGTCAAGTTCATACCAGTAGTCATTGGCACAAGATTGATCACAAGCATAAAAAGCTATAAGTTGAAAATTAGCATTCCTGGAGAGAAAACAAACTGTCTAAAGTCTAGAAGAAAAAGTTTTCTCGTAACCCGTAGATAGTTACAACTACGGTTGATCGCCCCAGAGAAACACCCGCTTGCCCAAAAAAAAAAAGCCACTGACAGCAGCTTAATTCTCATTAATGTCACATGAAAAGGAAAACCAAACTAAAGCGTGACTAAACAGTGGAATGCTTGAACAATTGGAAAGCAAGTCACTAAAATACATATTACTGAAAGTTAAATATGTCATTTTTTCAGCACTACAGGTGAAAATACAAGTACAGAATGTGCTGGCTGGCAATTAGTTGTGAGTTGTGACTATATCCCACTACAGAAATCAACTTAGCAGATTATTTTATCCAGCACTCACTCTCTACAGTTCCATTAGAATTTAGATGCAGTTGCAGTATGCATGAAGCAAGAACACCTGACCAGTACCTTATGTTTGCTTCACTGCGAGGATTGCAATGTGTTAGAGCATATGACAACTTGTGATCAGCCTGCATGATTTGAAACACAATCCATGAGATCTAAGCCTATTCTTTAAGTGAGAGATTTAACTTAGCGTTTCTAGACATTCACACGTGCACAGGAGTGTAAATCTTACTCAACGTTGAAGAACAAGCATCGACAAGAGATCAAGTATCACAAAAACCTTAACCGTTAGGTTCAAAATCAACTGATATGAGACTGATGATTTATCACTAAGCCAAGATTTGCACGTCGGCCATGACTTGCGCAATATGGCGTTAATTCAGCTAATTACAAGGACATTGCAAAGCTGAGTCTTGAGATTTGAAAATAAATAAGTCCGTATTAACAGCCTATTAAACGGTCAAGAACACCAATAGGTCAAACTGTTTGCACTACCAATGAAAAGTTCACAGGACATCTTGCTTTTTGTACCAGCTTCTAAGGCATCAATCAATGCATCACTTGAACTACATTATTCACGTGTTGGGTCAACACAAAGTTTGTGTATCATAAGCTCATTGCTGGAAAATCATAGACAAACCAAGACAAGGTTTACTTACAGCAGGAAAATTCTCATTGAATACCTCCAACCGGCCTGTGTAATACATGTATGTCACCTAACATTACATACAATGAGACAATTATTCTTATGCATTAGATCATGAAACTTGGATATCAAATACTTAATCCTGGAAAAACAAAATCAACCCTCACCTTATCCCTGATAGGAAATTCCTCAAATTCAAATATACGAGCAGTTTCAATGCTTCTTATCACACTACGGCAAAGGTGAACTGTGCCAAGCTGCAAAAAGTATTGAATAAATTAGATTGACCATGCCGCTTACGTCACTAAAAGTCCCGGCCTCAGTTCCCTTGTACTTGGAGACCTTTCATGTCCCAAGTAAGATAGGTTTGGATGCACAAGATCTCATCTGACTACATGGAGTCGACAAGACATCAATATATCCACGTGGTGCCTTTAATGCTCTTATTCTTCGGTTAAATTTTATATTACCAATTTACAAAACTACACCTCTCAAAAGAAGGTAAGCCAAGACAGCAGGATCCCCAAGAAGAAAACAACTAACTAGGGAAGGGGGAGAGGGAAAGAGAAGCCATCACCTTGAAATAGACTTTGAATAACTGGCAAGTCACATACAATGCTCCGACGCGTTTTGGGCCTTTTCCCTACACGGGGACAACGTATAAGTCCAGTACCAAATATTTGGTAAAGAAAGTATAGAAGATGCTACATATTAGTGAACCTGTGAACTCATCGTAAGCACTACGTACGTGACAATGTGATATAAGCGGGTTCTGGTACTTGAATTTTCTTTTCTAACGCAAAGTGGATCAACCAATGCATGTTAGTGATGAATAGTTGCTTTCTTTTATGCATTATCATGGTTCAAGCCCATCCCTACCTATCTACCCATATGAACTTTTCAAGCTACAAAGTTAGGCTATCGCAGTGGTATTTAGCCACTACACAGGAAGAAGCTATATAGATCAAGGCAATTCCAGCGTATATCTCGTTTAAAGGTCTTAATTCATTACAAAAACGATCGGGAGTTACTGACAGATTGACTAAAGTGATAGTACAGTTCGTAGAATGTGGCGCATGACAGTGGTAACTTGGCGCAGAAATTGTACAGAAGGCAGTATAGGTCAAGCTACCTGACCAGGGTGAGAAAGGTTGCAAGTTCATAATGCTCATAGTACTCAAGTTTAGTGAGTGCACAGTGCATAACATGCCATTTTCTTAGCTTCAGAAAATATTGAACTAGTTAACAAAAAGTTAATAGCATTTCCAGCGAATTACATGCTATCAACTCAGTAGTTTAAAGGAGAGGAGAAAACGTACAGCAAGAACCCCAAAAACTTTCATGAGGAATGAACCAGCAGCCTTCAATTTTTCTGGTGTTTTTCCAACCGAGGCCAATTCTCTATCAGCCTACATCCATAAAAATAAAAGTCAACAATCATAAAAAACACACATATTTGCAGACATGCAGAAGAAGTGCAAATGGTCTTACCCTCTCTGCAAGAACCCTAATTTCATAAGCAACAACATACAATGCTTCCAAAGCCCACGCCGATTCCCAGTTCCGAAACTCTTGAATGAAAGCACTACATGAATCCCATTACTAACTCTTAGATTTAACCCTCCAAATTAAACCAGACCAAACTGAAATGAGATCTGACAAATGGCAAAGATTACTTGGCAGATTTTTCAAACGCTTGGTAGGAATCAGCCAAATTCTTGATTCGGTAGTTCTGCAAAGACCGAAACAGTGGAAGTATGATATCTGCGTACTGGGCATACTTGTCGGTTTGCCTAATCGCTCTACTGGCATCCTGTGATACATATGCAACTAACAATTAGAAGCTCTTCTTTGAATTTCAAACCCTAGTGTTATAAACAAAGGTGCAAAACATGGAACTAGGCTGTAATTGAAAGACAATAACACATGCATAAAGACTGTTACAGTTGACCTCTTATATCAAGACACAGTGTGTGTGTGTGTGGGCGCGCGCGCGCGCCTGGACGAGCTTAAATGCTTTAAAAAGGGCGGAATTAGAGCGTAATTACACACACACACACACACCCACACACAAACACGGCATTTGAAAGTTAGAAGCTCTTACGCAAATTGAAGCCCTAGGTTCTAAAGTTAAAAGCTTTAAAACGTGGAGTAGATATGTAGCTAAAATACACGCAGTTAAGCCCAGTGTGTGTGTGTGGGTACCTGGACGAGGTTGAGGGCGTCGGCGAGGGAGAGGAGATGGGGGGAGTCGGAGGAGACGGAGAGGAGGCGCTTCAGGGCGGTGCCGTCCTGGTACGAAACGGCGTCGTGGAAGCGGTTCAGGTACTCTGTGATCCTCCTGTGTGCTTCTCCCATACTCAAATACGCCATTTAGCGACACCTATTAGCTCTTTCTTCCTCGAATTTCCTCTTTCGATTCGAGGTTTACGCCACTGGCAGTGGCGCAGATCGACGAAGAAGAAAGGAGCCAAGGTCTGCGTTCAGCAGGAACATAAAACGACGCCGTGTTGTTTTTCACTCAAATAATTTACAAAATAAAGAGAAAACTTTTTCATGCTTCAAACTTTGTCTCTAAAAATAGCTTTGGTGACGAATTAGTAAGTTCCCCAGGAGAAATTAAGATTATATAAACTTTTAGAGCGCAAAAATAAAGATTTTGAATACAAAAGTGTCCTCACATGGGTTCTAAATTCTAAAGCTAAAAAGTGTGGGTTGCGCTAAAAAAAAAGGTCGATCATGGCTTATCAAATCCTTTAAATGCCCGTTTCTCAATCATGACTATAATTTTAGCTTCCATAAAAAAAAAATCCCAAAACTTGAAACTACCTTACGTCGATAGAAAAGTTCTACACCTCAATATCGTTTATCCATCTTCAAAAGACGTGAAAACTATCTCTCTAAAAATATCTCTCTTACTTCTCTCTAAACAACCTTCCACAGAAAGCCACCGCGGCCGTCCCACTGTGCGATGGTGCACATGGGGCGACGGCCGGATTCCGGCCTAGAACTATGTACTCTTTTATTCCGTCTTGGTAGTTTAGGTCTTGCTTTAATTAGGGTTTTCAATTGGGATCTGGGAGGCTATGGTGAGTTGGACGGTCGTCGGGGTTGCGACGAATCGACATCGATCAAACGTGGTCCTCCCAATTCGCCGGCACTGGTGATCGGTTTGTATGAAGTTCGATTTTGCTGTCCAAGGCATCGGTGGCTCCACATTGGGGTTGTGGTGGCCAATGGGTGAGAGCGGTTTATGTCGGTGGATTGTCTTGGTTTCGGAGTCAAGGTGTTGAGTTTTGGTTGAGGGTTTCTTTAGTTCTTCCTCTGTCAAGATTGTAGGGTTCGAGCTTCCTTGTTTTTTGTGATCGATTGGTGAGTCTAGGCTAGGATTTCTCTTATAGGGCTTATTTCCCCCCTTCCCTCTTGCCCTATAATGGTCTGCGCTTGTAGTTGGTTGATTTAGGTGGCTTGGCCAATGTTGTGACGGCGGAGGTTGCGGTAGGTGGTCGGGGCTCGGCAGATGATTAGGCTACCGTATTGATGGAGATTCCGGTGAGGCAGGTTAGTTCGATAGTTTGGGGTATACCGGGCCTCGACAGCGGAATGGGGGCTTGAGAAGGTGGGGAATCCGGCGCCGACGAGCTGCACCCATAGGAAAGATGTCAGGTCTACCCGTGGGCAGCTGGCAGTGCATAGTGTTGTTGTTGTTTACTTTTGTTTGGTTGTTTTATTTTGGTCTTATCTAGTTAGTATGTGTTGTATTATTTTTTTTAGGTGTTTTGCTGTAGTTGGTGTTAAATTGTAACTGTATGCCTCGGCAAGTTACGAAAAATTAGGTTGAAATGTAGGATATGCTCTACTTCAGTCTAATTGTAATTTGTATCGGGTATATAGGTTAGTTGTTAATGTGTAGTGTTTTTTATAGTGTTTAATGCTGTCTTTTATGTTTGTAAAATAGATGATCTGACCGGGACGACTTGTAAAACCTTTTACATATAATATATTTCTCCTCTTAACCAAATTTTTTTTTTAGCTTCCATTATGTATTTTCATGCTTTTGTTCCTAAATATGTGTTGATTTTATCGCTCCTACTGATCAACAAAACTAATAACATTTTAAGTCTCATTCCACCGAGCTATTTGTGAGAAGAAGAAGACTTTGACTACCCACCCTCATAAATAGTCGATTTGAATTATTTTGGTCTCTAGATGCTTCAAAGATATGCGCTTATAACTTCTTTACTTCTCTTTCTATACGTAAGTTAGCTAGATAACTGAATATGATATAAAATTCACAATGTTCCTTCCGCTCTAAAATTTCTAATTCCTCGTGCTCTATCAATGCAATATATTTTTGTCAATATATCTTTATGGGGGTACCGAGAAGTACATTGCTCTGTACTTCTCTACTTCTCGGTACCCCTAGGAAGATACTTTAATGATAAAGTCATTGCTTTTGCCAAGGAAAATAATGTAGGGACGAAGCTTTAGTTTTGCGGTCTTAATTTTACTTCTCATTGTGATTTCATCCTAAGTCTCAAGATTCACACTTTTACTTATAAGTTATGCTTATAAGATCAATAAAGAATTAGTTTAGCGACTTTTAGGGTCTCAATCCAAATATACCGCATTGCTTTACGATTCTTGTCTAATTGAGTAATTAGATCAGAGCTTTACGCTCCCGTCATCTTACGGCAACAAATAAAATTTCTACTTGTAAAGTGCACAATACCCACCTCTCTATTGGACCTCTTTGGATTCCACCACACAGCTCAGCTTCAATCACCATCGTCATCACCTATGCCTTTGAGTCCTCTCTCCGACTCCTCGGACACCTAACTCTCAACAGTCTTCCATTCCAGAGCCTATCAAGTCTCAATTCATTGAAGAACAAAACACCACCTGCAACCAGCAAAAGGCACCACCCAGATCCCATACTTCCACAGTCGATCAAGTCTCGATTCATTGAAGAACAACTCCAATCGCTCTTTCTTGGCGTTGAACACAAAGCAGACCAAAGAGCTTAAATGGGTTCGGATAAGCTCACCCAGATCCCAACCCAAGAAGACGACCCACCCAACCCCACCACCGCCCTCCTTTCCTTCAACACCACCACCACCCACCACCCGCCGAGACCCATCACCACCACCCTCCTCCTCGTCACCCTCCTCCTCACCACCGCCATCACCCTCTCCGCCGCCCTCGCCTTCGCCTTCCTCTTCTTCTCCTCCACCACCGCGGAGGCCACCTCCTCCCACACCCCGATCTCCCACTTCTCCCGCCCTCTCCAAAAACTCACCCACCCAGTAGTAATCTTGGTCTCCTCTGACGGGTTCCGGTTCGGGTACCAGTTCAAAACCGACACCCCCAACATCCACCGGCTGATCCGAAACGGCACCGAGGCCGAAACGGGTCTGATTCCGGTTTTCCCAACTTTGACTTTCCCGAACCACTACTCCATCGCCACCGGCCTTTACCCCGCTTTTCACGGCATAATAAACAACTACTTCGTGGACCCGATCAATGGGGACTCCTTCAACATGGGCAGCCACGAGCCCAAGTGGTGGCTGGGCGAGCCCTTGTGGGAGACTGTGGCTAACCACGGGCTCAAGGCGGCCACCTACTTCTGGCCCGGCTCCGAGGTGCACAAAGGTAGTTGGTCCTGCCCTGCTAAGTTTTGTATGAATTATAACGGCTCTGTGCCCTTTGAAGAGCGTGTGGATACTGTTTTGAGCTACTTTGATGCGCCTAGTAGTGAAATACCCGTGTTTATGACTTTGTATTTTGAGGACCCGGATCATCAGGGTCATCAAGTGGGGCCTGACGATCCGGAAATTACGGATGCCGTGGCTAGGATTGATAGGATGATTGGGAGGTTGATCAAGGGGTTGGAGAAAAGAGGGGTTTTTGAGGATGTGACGATTATTATGGTGGGTGATCATGGGATGGTTGGGACGTGCGATAAGAAGCTGATATTTCTGGAGGATTTAGCCAAGTGGATTGAGATTCCAAAGGAGTGGGTTCAGTCGTATAGCCCGCTGCTCTCGATCCGCCCGCCGTCGGGGTACTCGCTCTCAGATGTCGTGGCGAAGATGAACGAGGGGTTGGGGTCTGGGAAAGTGTCGAATGGGGATAAGTTGAAGGTTTATCTCAAGGAGGAGCTGCCTGGTCGGCTGCATTTTTCGGCAAGTGAACGGATACCGCCGATAATTGGGTTGGTTGAAGAGGGATTTAAAGTGGAGCAGAAGGGGTCGGAGAGGAAAGAATGCGGAGGAGCTCATGGGTATGACAATGCATTTTTCTCGATGAGGACTATATTTATTGGTCATGGTCCTCAGTTTGCTAGGGGACTGAAGGTGCCATCTTTTGAGAATGTTCAGATATACAACTTGGTTACGTCAATCCTTAACATAAAGGGAGCTGCAAATAATGGCACATCATCATTTCCGAATACTGTTCTTTTGCCTTGCAAATCCATATAGATGACATGTATGTGCCACGGGAAGATTCATGTGAAGCCTTATGCATTCTCTTGATGTTCGGATTGGCCGAAATATATCAAAGGTGGATTCTGTTTAAATGGACTTTGGAGAAAGGTAACTAAGTTGATGCCTCATAGTCCAACAAGGAAACGCTCTGATTATGCTATTTAGGTTAATAATGGCGTGGTTGCCTCTAGTAGATTCCACTTTGTCATTCATGATGATCATAGTCTAACTATGATCAGAACTTGAATCTTGTATATGCTGTCACCTCTTTTACTTGCGTACTTGATATACAAAACAAGTATGTGGCCTTATGAGATTTTGTCCCTCTATCTATTGCAGTATATATACTTAAGTTTGGTCTGACATTTGGATATAGCCAAATTCAAACTGTTTGTAGGTCTTTCTCAATATTGCTAAGTGTAGCTTGTTCTTCATTTGAATGTTTATCCATGAAAAAACTATAGGTAGCAAATGGTTATATCAGGTTTGTAATGTGTGAACTTGTATCAGAGAATGAGCTGCCTATTGGCCAAATTAGTCTGTTTCTACTGCAGAGTGTGGACCCTAAATTAACCTCAGCTTCCTGTCCATCCATTTCTTTGCTAGATGCGGCATACCCAAGGAGAATTTTTTTTGATTATGCTAGTTAGGTCAATAATGGCATGCTTCCATCTAATAGCTTCCAATTTCTCATTCATGATGAATGCATCTGTAAGAGTTGAACTAGATATTGAACTTAAGTCTTGCAAATGTTGCCATTATTATTACTTGCTTACGAGTATGTGGACTCGATGGATCATGAGATTTTGCAACTGTGATCCCTTTGTCCATTCAAAATGTGTAAGCTTTAGTTCATCTGGCGTCTGATCGTAAGCCAAAACCAAACTGTCGGAGGTTTTCCTCCTAAGATTGTGTTAGTAGGCAACTGGAGACTTCATCATCTACGCGCAGACGAATATGAACTTGTTCATTTGTCTGAATATTTGGCCATGAAACAATGCATTCAAATGGTCAATATCATGTCTATGAAATGTTACTGGTTCAGAGAATGAGCTGCCTGTTGGACATACTAGTCTGTTGCGAACCTTTTCATCAATTCCTTATGAAACTCACACTAGGGGTATGAAGATTCGAATTTACATCAATGAGCATAGTTCGAAAAATATGTTATATCATTGGCATTGAGCTGCTCTATAATTGGTGCTTACTTCTAAGTTATTTTTCTCTGATTGAAATTTGAAATACTAAGCCATATTGCTCGTTCACCGCTTAATAGTAAACCCTGTTGATGTAATTTGGCTCCTTTGATCCACGTCTTAGTTGCACAAAGCGAGGGGAGCATTACCAGTTTAGTGGTTTTCGGCATGGGAGCAGGAGTGGGAGCGAGGCTTTCGGGTGGAAGTACCTGTGCCTCACTAGAATTGAGAGTTCTGCAACTAAGGTGCACCTTAGTTCTTCATGGTGATCACTGGTGATACCCAGTATTTGCACTCAGTAGACTTGCATCCCCCCTCACCCCAAACAAGAAAAAAGGAGGGATTTGGAGGCAGGCCAAGATCAACCCAAGGGAGGGGCTTTAAGCATACTAGTCCTCCTGCGTGTTCTGCTTCCATGATCATGGATAGTTCCATGTCACTATTGAGTTGTCTGATTGACATTTTCTGAGTGCCAAACAAGGCTTTATAGGCATGTGAAAAGAACAGTTGGTGCCTATTAACGAGAGAGCCGTAGAACCAGTAAACGAACAATAGGGGAAAGGATGCGTACATCTAACCCTCCCTTGCCCTACCGGCAACAACCATGGTTGTGACGGACTTAATTTATGCAGTCTCTAGCATTGTAGTGCAATTATGCAGATGATCTGACCATTTTCTTAGTGGAAGTTCTTATAAAAAACACTGCGTAGGACAGTGAGGGCGGACAAGAATTCAGGAATCAATGGTCATGTGGCTACCACTTTCTTTCTGGCAAGAAGCCAGCAGTACAGTGGAAATCCCAGTTGTTGCGAGTCCTAAAGGCGTTGGTGCTAGCTTTCGGCCGGAAAAGAGACATTAGTACTAACACTAGACAAAGTGAAGAGAGCTGAAGAAGAACTTTTGGTGGGAATCCTCATCATTTAGAGAGCCTACAGAAAGAGAGCCACGTGAACTTTAGAGTGAATTATCATAAAGAATTGTAAATTGAAGAAGAATTTTTTTTTATAACAAAAAGTAAAGAGTGGGACGCAAAAAAAAGAAGAAGATGAAAAGTATGTGTTTGCATTGTCTGGTTGTTCCGAAAGGCTATACATTTATTACTAGAGAATTATTGGGTGGTCCAAGACCAATGCTCCCGAACATCTAATTCCAAAGTTGGTATAAGTATATAATATTGTGTTGTTCAATACGAATACTCTTGACTATCCGGTTGGTTGACCATTAGTACTGAACTACCTTCTCAGTCCTTTCTTCTATCACATCAGTCTTTCTGTTTTAACGGTTCTAAATGGTTTGGATGAATAGTTCGAAATTATGCAATATTTGTCCCTGCACAAAAAGCTTTGTACTGTTTCTTCTGCTCTCAACAAGGGCACCTATCAAGGCCCGGTCAAGCTTTTGAAATATCTGCCCATGCGTGAAAATCCCAAACCCAATTCCACGCAGTATCGTCTTCTAGGCGGTGTTCAGTTTCCACGATACTATATCGCGAGATACTTCTACGGTGTTGACAAGTTCTCTTTCCTACGAATTAATAAATACAATTTAAGCATAACAAACGGTATATACAACGTTCGTAAGCAATAGAAAGTCGATAAATAATGTATCTTACACCACCATCCCATATGAGCGTACTAATATGGTTGTCTTGGTTGTATAACACGGATGAGTCTTCAGGTCCAGGGTCATGGGTGGTTCCACGGCACCGATGAGGTGTTCGAAAGTGATTCTCCGAGCCTGCCATGAGAAGGTTGAAATTCTACAGCCTTTTCGAAGCACGTTCGATCCTAGGGGGAAAAAATACGTTGGAGATGGAAACAGAGTTGTTTTGGTTTTCCTTATTTGGTTATCATTTTTAGAACAACGTATTCAAAATTGACAAATTTAAACACTATTTACCAACTCTTTGTAGTCATATTGGAAAATGCACACCAATTGCTTTTATATTTACAAGTGCTGAAAATTATTAGATTGACGACATAGAGGTGTTTCACATATTTTTCAAATGGTATTTAATCAAATATAATTATTTTTATTGTTATGAAAATAGTAACAGACAAGTTAACACATTCGTTTTCATGTTTTGAAAAACATGAAAGCTAAAAAGAAGGTAACATCAATCAAACCGCAACGAAATTCTGCATGACTTCATCGCTAATTTTCTTTTGGCAATCAAACCCAATTGCAAGGGAGTGAATGGCGGATGGAAAACAATAATCAACATTAATTGATACGTGCTCGTTTTCTTGTCATCAATCATCAATTAATCCAAGCATAATCTCTCGCACTGCTAAGGTTGGGATGTGTTCTATTGGAGAAGAACACAAAATGATAAGGTTGAAGGAAAATAATAATAATAATAATAAATTAAGGAACACTCAAAAACTTCTAAGCAAACACGTTCATTTGTTTGCCAAGTCCAACCCATATCGAAGCTTGTAAAGCCCAAAAAGCAACCACATGCGGTCAGGTCTAAAAACAAAAGAGGGTTAATTGAAAATCACAATAGTTTAATTTAGGGCTAATTACACTAATATCCCTGAGGTTAGGGTGTAATTACAGTCAAGGACACAAAGTTTTAAAATGTAACATTCCGTGACCAAACACTTTTAAAATGTATCAGCCGTGTCCATCCGTCAGGGTTCCGTCCAAAAAGTGTATTTTTTTAATGATGTCAACAATACGTATTTTCAAAATGACCCCTTGTACTTTATATACAGAATATTTTAAAATTTTAAAATTAAGATTTCAAGCCTTAATTTAAACATTAGGGGTAGTATTTTTAAATAATTTTAGGGCAGTCTATTCTCAATTTGCAATTTCTCAATCTGCAATTTCTCAAAAAGTCTCAATCTGCCAATTAGGGTTTCAAAACCCTAATTTGCAAATTAGGGCTTCAAAACACGAATTTGCATAGCAAAGTCGTCGGCGCCCGTGCCAATTGAGCTGCGCTCCGCCGCAATCACCGGCGTAAAGCGATGCCATCACCATCACCACGAGAACTTTTTCAATCCCTGGCAGTTCTTAGCAAAAGCGGTCATTCCGACGTCGGTCAGCTCACGGCAGCCGCGTAGCTTGAGGCGAATCGAATTAGGGCACCAGAGCGAGATCAGGGCCAGCGCGTCGTCGCTTATGCTCACGGATCGATGCTCGCATCGTAAAACGAATCCCCAAAATGTCGCTGCCCTCGAGATTGTATGGCGAGATCTCTATTTTGTAGGCGGGGGTAGTGCACCGCTGGCTCGAGCCCGAGGAGTAGCCGGGAATGCATGATGACTTGCCCATGCTCCGGTAGAGATTCAGATGAGGGTAGATAGACAAAACAAGCAAGTGGGGATAAGAAACCCGTCAAAATGGGTACTTACAGGGCGTTATCGACAGCAGCTCCATCGCTCGACGCCGCCGGCAGTATATCGGCGGTGGATGTGTGAGGCTTCTGCACCGGTGAGGACTCGTTCGTGCAGGAGTGACATAAATAGGGTTAAGGGGGTATAGGGGGCGGGGAGTAATGGCATTAATCTCTTTTTCTTTTTTTTAAAGACGAAGTAATGGCATTAAAAGAAAATAAGGTTCCAACTTAGGAGTAATAAAGTCTTTTTATTAAAACCGTTAGAGTTTTTAAGATTCCGTTTGATCAACGGACATAAGTGTAATTTGTCTCCAAAGTATTGTCTTTACTTGTAATTATATCCTAACTTCAAGAACATAAGTGTAATTAACTCTTTAATTTATTGTCTTTTTGTCCATATTGAACGACAAAAACACTTAGATTATCGATTTTTGAAAATTACGGAGTACTTTTTTTGGGACTTATTTTCATAACCAAGTCTAGTTTAGATGACAATAATTATGTTTAATGGCAATTATAAGAATTTTATCAAACGCAAATAAAGAAGCATATTCTCTCGGTCTTCACTTTCACTCTCAATTTTGCGGGAAGCAGAGCCGCAGGGGAATTCGAACTGGGTCTGAGGCACTATCACGGTAAATTCTTTCTACGCTTTTGGGGTGAGGAATCTGATTTCATTTCTTGTTTACTGTAACCAAATGGCAAAAATCATGTTTTCGTGAGGCAGGGTTTTGAGTAGCTGAAGATTCCTCAAATCATTGGAGATGCAACTGACCCTCGAATTTGGGTAAGTGTTCTTGCATCCCATTTAGCCCCTTTTGCTTAATCCCTGTTATTGTTTTTCATTGGTGATTATAACTTTGTTGTCATGTTAGCTGTGCTATTGAATCTAGCGTCCTTTGCTTCGATCTTGTCGTAGGATACAAATTCTATTAGTATAGATGTTCAAACTTGAACATGTGTTCTCATTCCTAGATTTTTTTCAAACTTAAGGTGAACTGAGTGATGTAGCTGTAGTAGTGTGATAATTTTTCGTGATTCTCGTTCTTAGACATTGTTCACGACGAAAGGGATAAAGCAATTGAGTAGTGATAGTAAGTACTATACGAAAAATGAAGGTGCCGTGGTAATTAGTGAATATCGTTCTGTAGGGTACCGTTCAATGGGAATAGTGTGTGGTATAGCACGTGCGTGGTAACGTGCTATTGCCATTGGAGTGGACTGTTCCCTACAGGTCCCCTTACTATTATTAGACATGTAATTATGACTTATGAGTAATGTTTAATTACTATAGGGCAACTATGATTGCTAGACCTGGTGAGAGAACTGCATCCAGCTTTTATCCGTGTACAAAGCCGTATAACCTAAATTTTTTATAAAGCAACATATCAAGGTGGGAAAAGAATTTCATTTGGTAGTGACCGGTGAGAGTTGTTGATTTTACGCCTTTTGATGTATATGTTGCTTTGGAAATTCAGTAGTGGCCTCCACAGAACATCTCTTTCAAAGTGTGTAAGTCATTTAGATGCTCATCAAGTGATTTGAGAAAATAGTTCTTAATGCTTTGACTTAGTTGCCTATTGGCCTCAGCTTTAGGTTTACTGGCTAATGTAATATGCCATGAGCGTCACTCGATGTTTATTTCTCTCATCAGTTCTTGCTTGACATGCTGAGTTGATTACTCATCTTATGTCCTTTTTGCATGATGCGTTTAGATTGATATGATATTTTCTCTGTCAATCTTCTAATCTAGTGGAGGACTGGAACTCCTGTGTGATTCGGTGAAGATCCATGATGTCAATGTTGTGCCAGATGTTGGAGAAGAGAAGGTGATTTTTCTAGAACAAAAGAACAACAAGATACAGCAGAATCAACCTCTTCTGCTTTGTGTTCATTTTGAGTCTCGTCATGACTTTTGCTGCATATTTTTAGCAGTTGATCATGAAAGACTTGCTTAACTGGGTCCGTACTAATTTGATCAAGGAGAGGCCTGAAATGTTCATGAAAGGAGAGACTGTGTAAGTTCCAAGATTCTTCCATAGTCCTTAAATCTAATCTGAGCTTGTCGTCTAAAATGTGCAGTAGTATATAATTTGTCTGTGTCAGAAGGGTATTTTGCAGTGAAATATGTACAGCTTTTGCATTGTTTCAAGTTGTTGACGCACATCTTCTTACAGCAAAGCCCAGGGGCTGAAACATGCACAAGCCTTAACAACTTCCCAAACCATCACCTATAAGTCTATAACCAAATGATTTCGAGGGAAAAATCTTCATTTGACAACGGCAGTACTTTTCTTCTTGTAATTCTTGCTTTTTTTGGGTGATGTTGAAGCAGCTTATTTGATAAAAGATATGTTCGATGTGCAGGAGACCTGGGGTTTTGGTTCTCGTAAATGATTGCGACTGGGAACTGAGTGGTCAACTTGATACAATGCTAGAGGAGAAGGACGTGGTAGTTTTCATATCAACTTTGCATGGGGGATAATGTAATCTAGTTTCTGCTAAAATTGTTCATTTTAGGGAATGAGTGCGCAAGACACAAAAACTTGGCCGGGCATGCCTCACAACTTCGAATGTATACGACAGAGTTCTGGTTGCTCAATTGTTGATGTCTCACAACTTTCGAAGTTTATAATATACTGATGATTATGATTGTTGTTCAGCACGACCTTTTCACTCTTTGATCAGTCTTTGCATGATGTAAAAATATCCGTGTACTCGCACACTGATCATGTGATTTGATGAGCACGGTACAGAGCGAAAATGGGACTCCTTATATTGAGAATTCAACTGTCTCCTACTTCAAGGTTTCCATCATTAACAAGGCTAAGCAGCAGTCATTCTCCTCTGTTGGCTGGGCTTTTTACTCATTATTATGTGCACCTAACGCATTTGCACATCCATGATCCACCTGGAGGAATCGAATAGTTTCCCTTTCCATGATAAATCCTCATATAACAAGTTAACAATGTCGCAGCTAATGTAAATTCAGAAGAAGGATCTAGCGAGGCTCCAATGCATTGTCACAAGAAATAAAGAAAAGGACTAATCAAGATTGACTCTGTATTCTCTGCCCAGTTATGAAACTAGAGTTCAGCTAGCACTCTTCTTCACGAGAAAACAGGATCATGCTACTCATGTCAGCATTTCTTCTCATCCACATGCAGAACCTGCAGCAATTACCAATCTAGTTACAAAAATCAAGTAACTCGTTCATGCAGTTTATGGAAGGTAAGCGCCGTTGACAAAAAACACAGGTTTTGCCAAAGCAAGGTACAGCTGCAGATACCAGCTGCCTTTATGGAGCCCCTATTAGATGAAGAAAGTGTATAAGGTTACCCCTTCAGTATAGAGAGCTGTACTCGGATATGGTTTTGGCAAAATTTTGGCGTGAGTCGTCGTTCAAATCCTTCCATTCTGTCTGGTATTGATTGTGATCAGTAACTTTTGTGGCAAAAGTTCTCTTGGCTGAAAGAGATGGCAGTTCTTGGAATCCTACATTCAGGCAAAGCTTCCATCACTGGGAGCGGGACAAGCTACCTAGTTTTCTCAGCTGACAATAGGGTTGTTTGGAAGGAAAACACCAGAGGTTTTTCCAGTGAAATCCGTTGCTTTTTGGCTGGTTAAAGATAGTGAATGCTAGGATGCTTTGAAGTCAACCCCTCCCCCCTTCCTCCGGCTAAGATTTCTAAGGCGGATAGTTCACGAAAGATGAGGCAAATGTCTGTTAAAGGAGATTTGGGGGATCCATAGATACAATATATGAGGGGGAAGGAGTGAAATGAAGCCACACCACCAAATGAAGCGTTGTTTTCAAAGCGATAGCATATGGATGTCCAGCTTTGAGGTGAATCTCCCTTGTGTACTGACATCAACCTAAACAAAAAGCAAAAGTAAGAAGATAGTGAAAGATTAAAAATGAAAGTTCAGACATGAGAATCAGTAGTGGACTTAGGGGGCAATTAAGAGGCATGAAGGAAGGAAAGCTAAGATTGAACTCGTATTTACCCATATTTAGGAGCCAGTGATATATAGAATGTCAAAGCTTATATGTCTGAAAACAATAGATATATGTAACGTAATAGCATGAAGTAAGCATTTTGATCGATGTGTTCTTTCAGTATGAAGAGAAGATCAAAGGGGCAATCGTTACTCTTTCTGAGCAGGATTGTGCCAGTTCGCATAGGTTATCCCAGATGTTTGAGTTGCTGAGAAGACACAGTGGCTGCTTAATGCAAGAGACTGATGGAAGGACCAAAATTATGGGGGAAAGAGAATGGGAGGAACAGAGTCTGATGAGGGCATGAGGGGATAAGTCCATACTGCCCGGTGGTCACGGTCGTGGAGCGGGCAACTGATTAGAAGGGTTTAATTCTATCTCATCAATGTGATCTAATCCGAGGTGATAAAATATTTACTTGGAATGCAGTTCTGACCCATGAAAAACTCGTCAGCACTATAACGATGCCCCGCCTTAGAATGCATGCTGGGGGCTAAGTTGATGGCTGGAATCAATGGAATCCTCAAGACCGGGTGCTGTGATCATCTCTCAGTATCATAAGAACTCACTCAGAATAAGAAGTCACTCTCTCAAAAGTAGCCACTTGGACATCAAATCTGATAATTTGACCTCAGGTCAGTCACTGGAGTTGGAACTAATCTATAAGCACCAGATGCTCAACAAAAACAGACCATCTGATAGAGAATTAAGCTTAGATTGAGCACATGATCAGACTTCTTAGTCCTCCTAGACTGAGCACTTGATCACAGAAGAGCTATGCCTGTCAATTTGCATAAAAATGCATGTAGTAAACTTGTTGGCCAAAGGTCCAACAATGTCAACAAACCTAAAGAAGCATAAGAACAACAACAAAAATGTAAATCAAGGAAGCTTCAAAAGCTACACATTCATTATTGTAACTTGTAAACTGATTGCAAGGAACATAATGTGAATACCTCATCCTGTTTCCCTTTCCTGCAGCATCTGTTTCAAGCTGTTTTGCGCCCTTAATGTGTAGCAGACTCTCCGTGCAATCGAGAATTGCTATTACAACTCCATCCAGACTAAGAATCCATGTCTCTGGGTTCTCGGTATTAAACAAGAACAGCGTATCCTTTTTGTCCCTGAACACTATCTCTCCATTCATCAAGCACCCAATCAAGTCTCCTTCTTCCACTGGTAAAATTGGTATAAAAGTGTACTTCTTACTCCAAGCATCCTCGCCACCATCACAGTCATCCATCACCCACAGATCAAAACAATTCTCATCTCTGCAATGCTTAATCAAAGCCAAGGATTCCTTATGATCACCAAGAACCACATCACTCCCCAAGATGTCGCCAATATCCGGCAGCCGCGCTCGACGAATGGCCTCATTGCACAAGTCAAAGGAAAAAAGGCATACATCCCAACCCCTGCGGTTTGTCGTCGTAACGATCCAATAAAATACTCCGTTGACAACCGCCTGAGACTCCCTCCACCACGAGTCAGACGCCCGTAGAACATCAACTTGTGTGCCTATCTCTCTCCAAGTATTTAGATTAAGCGAGTAAACTTGGACTAGCTGAGGATTCTTCAAAACACTCACTACACTGTAATCGTTCCTAACCGGGTCATGGCCGAAACCAACCGCCACGCGACGCGTAAATGAAGCACCAGCATGTATTATGGGATCCAGGACGCACTTGTAGAGCTTGGTTGCAGGGTTCCACAGGATGAATTGATCATCATGGCAAAGGCAGACTAGGCCGTCGACGGAGCTGACGAGGGTTGACCGGGCAGGGAAGGGGTGATGGAGTAGGGCCGGAGAGGCCAAGCGGTCATGGACATGCAACGTGAGCATTGAGTTTTCTGGCAGAGTGGTGTCGAGGATGAGAGAAGAGTTGGGGATTGGGTTGGTTTTGACCTTGTTGAGGTGGTGTTGGATGAAAGTAGGGTTTGTGAGGAGGTGCAGCCATGGTTTACAGACTCGCCTGAATCGGATTAGGGTTCTTGCTGGGAGCCTGGACAGTATTTCTTCAATGGCTTCTTCAGGGATACTGCGGCTGGACATTGTTAAGGAGGTTTTGTAACGCCAAAATCTTGGCTGTTTGGTGCACTTTGGTGGAAAGACAAATATTGGTTTGCAATTAGGGTTTAAAAACCTTTTATCAAGATGATTCGTGGTCGTTAGATATAGTTAGCGATCAATATTAGCAACGCTATAGAAGTGAACACATGAGTTGTCACTAAAGGTTTTTCCAAAGATACCTCAAACTTTATTTAGTTGTGACAATTTGTAGCTAATTCGGTCTGGGAGCAAGTAAATCAAAATCTTTTGCTTCAATTTATAGCAAGTTTCAGTGTAACCCACCCCACTAGCTCGATACAAAACTTCAAATTTCAAAGACTAGCAGGGAACAGTCGTGAATCCGATCCGAAATTGGCATGCAGTCCCACAAATCCTACCCATCATTTTTCGTTCGGAAGTGATATATATTGTAGATCCACTTTTAGGTATCTGGGATCCAATTATTTAGCTTTATATTATATATGCAGATAAAGATGTTTCAAGTGTCCGTATACAATCAATATAGCGATACTTGTAGAGCTCAAATGCTAAAAATGAAACTCAAATATCGCATCACGCACGAAAAGAAAATCGGAAAGAAAGCATAATTGGGAAAAGAAAAAAAGATATAAAGAAAAACTACTTACATGTTGAGAGTGGGATTTGAACCCACGCCCTTTCGGACCAGAACCTTAATCTGGCGCCTTAGACCAACTCGGCCATCTCAACGTTATATTCGAAGGTTAGATTTAGTAATTTTAATCGTCATAGCTATCATCATATTGTTAAAACTATAATTTTGCATTTTTATCTACCAATAATCTAGTCTTATTATGGATTTAGTAGGTTGTAGGCTAATGGAAAAATCTTGTCCGTGATGTATGAGTTTATTTTGGACATGTTTGCATAGAGTGAGTTAGTTTTTTTTTTTTTTGCGTTTGAAAAAACCGTGCAAGAAGTGCTTCTTGGAAATTCAAGCGATTTTCACGTTTGTTTGTGCGTGAAATGAATAATTCACATTTTACAAAGTACAAATTCCGATAACAACTCTCGAATATGCCTCCAAAGTGACGTGACATATTCAAGTTCATATGCATCTAAAAAAAAATAATGAATCCCAATCTTTTAAACACTTTTTACTCTGGCCAGAGTCATTAGTGGAGATTTACGCTATCAATTTTGAAAGGATACCCAGAAGGCAGTATTAGGACAAGTAAACAAGCATTGATATGCAAGTATTATAATCATTTTCGAATAATAAGTGCTTAAAGTTTTTCCACTCTTTTTACATTTTAAATGCTCCGTAGTAAATTATAGCAAAAAAAAAATTAGTCTCTCTCACTCTCTGTCTCGGCTAGAAGTGCACAGATTATACTTGAAAACATTATAGATTGTGCTTTGTTGAGTGAAAAACAACAAAGCCTTTGGTTACATCTGGTTCACACAAATCATCATCACTCCTATCACACACACACACACACAGAGAGAGAAAGATCAACCGAGCCCCTCCCCATGGCTTCTCCCTTTCCACTGATGTAACGTATCCAGAACCCACACGTATATACCCACAGCATATTCACCTGTTGGTTCAATCAATGGCAGATGTTATTAGATTGCCCTTCAATTCTTTGCGCTTCTCTTCTTCCCTGCTGACCTCCTTGAACTCTCTCCAGCCAAGTGTCACACCCAATCAGAGATTGTGCAAGAAAATTCTCTCTGTTTCGGATTCTTCCACAGCCCCTGCTGATTTTGTCCCTCGTTTTGCCTTTGCTTCCCGCAAGCAATCCCTGCCCTTCAAGGTAAATAAATTGAAACTCGGTCTCAGTTTATTAATATTTCTGTGTTGCTTATCTTTGACATGTCCTGTCTTTTTGGTGACTGAGAAAACAAGGAATTGAAAACTAGAATATACTTGCATTATCCATACTGACTAAAAGCAAGGAACTCTACTAGAAAGAAGGAGACTTGATACTGGAATCTTTGTGGGTTCTATTGTTTTGGGTTCCGTGCATTCAAGTTGTTATAAAGGAACCTCTTTTGTAGTTGCTTTTCGTGTATACGATAATCTGCCAAAAGGGCATTAAGCTGAGTAATAATTTGGAGGACCCAATTGCATGAATTTTCCAATTGTGCTAATGAGAGTGCAGTTGGCAATTCTTGCTTGCATTATTCTGGTACACATCGGATAATTGTTTGAGATGCTTATGTTATATACCTGCTGTTGCTGTGGGTTTTCCTCGTTTCGGGTGAATTTCTAGAATGCGCTTCTTTGAATGGCAGGAAATCCTTTTAGAAATTTAATCTTTGATGAGTTGCATTGAAACTACTGGGTTTAGCTTGCATGGAAATTTGACGAGACCTGGGTGTTAAACAAGAATTCAGCATCCTATTGTACTTTTGAACTGTGTAGTTGTAACAAAGAATGCAGGCAACGTGCAATTTCATTCTTTAGATCAGTTAAGCATAACTTTAGCTGCCTCCTGAGTGCCTTACAATACATCCTTGCTTATATATCCAGTCAACATTGGCTTTCAATTAAGTTTCATCTGTTCTTCAATCATAACTGGCTGTTGGCACATCCTTAATCTTGTTATTCTTCTTATCTGGTGATTTTTTTTGGTTGTCTGTCACTCTGTCTACTGGAGCGAGTAAATCAATGAGAAAAGTAGTAATTACCCAGGATGTTATCTTGCTTTAGATACCTAAGTTCTCTCCGCTCAAGCTTTTGCTTGTTCTTACCTATGTTCATGGAAGAACTCAGCACTGAAATAAGGGAAAAGCAAGACGGTACTTCGAGGTGAACCAACTTTCCATTGTCAAGAAAATTCCCGAGTCAAGTTTTTTATATTAGACAGACTTCTTGTCCAAATATGAAAGATCCCTTAAATACTTGAAGTCAATTAATGACTAACTCCTTGGCACCACAGTAGTTTCCTACAAAATGGAAACAAGCCGATTAAGACAACCTATAACAACTCCGGTAACCCCATTTAACAGAGGGCACTCCTCTTTAGAAAACCCACTAGCATTTACTTGCAAACACCCATTTGGCAAAAACTCCAGTATTCTCGAGGCATCGAAGCACATTGCATAGAGTTGCAACTTTTCACAAATAAATGAGTAACTATATAATTAGGAGACAAACCTACCCCCAATGACCACACATTAGCACAAGACCAGCACCTGGTGATGGTTCTTTTAATCCCCAATGCTCCTGTTTTATTGGTTTTTGTATATTCAATTGAAGGGTTAGAGGTGCCACCATGCTTTCACTTTGGCTTCATTCAGTCGTTAATCTGGAAGTTTCATAGTGAGTGTATTACACCATTGGTCACGTGTTTTTTGGTTCTAAACTGGAAAAGCGGAGTAAGTTGCACCCAGGTGAAAGTTATAGGGGACATATTTGTTTGACCGTTTATTAAATGTAGTACCAATTTCTAAGCTTTTCAACGGACGTGCCGATCATGTCAGATGTTAAGGGCTCTTTTGTTTACATTTGTTTTGTCATTGTAGGTACATGCAAGAATTGCTGAAACTGACCAACCAAAATGGTGGGAAAAGAATGCTGGACCTAATATGATTGACATTCATTCTACACAAGAGTTCCTAAGTTATTTGAGTCAGGCTGGAGAAAGACTCGTTATTGTAGAATTCTATGGAACATGGTGTGCTTCTTGCCGAGCATTATTTCCAAAGGTAACATTTAATACTTGATTGTTTGTTCTGAGTCCAGGATCTTCTCATCAAATATTTGCTAAATCTGCAAGACAGGATTTTTTACATAGGTGATATCTGCTACCAACTACAATTCAGTGTTTCCACATGTACATCCAAAAATGTAGTACTCCCAGATTAAAGTCATCTTTTTACATCAAGAACAATGGCCGGCATAAAAAAAAATCATAACTTCAGTTCAAGTTAATGTTTTTCCAAGGTTGGGTGTTGAGGGGCTTTAGGAATTACCATTTCCTGTGATACATGAGCTTGTAAAGTATCTGCCACTCCCTGCTAAAAAAATATCTTCTTGGCTGAGTATTGGAGCCAAAGCAAGCCTCCCATTGCCGCAGCTGAATATATTGTCTGGACCTCTAATCCTTAATTTGTTCCCCAGATGTGACATGCACTTGACTATTTAAATTAGGAATTTTGGCTGAGATTCATGATCCCCCAACGAAACACGCCCCCACCCCCAACCTCGGGCTTGCACACGTCCCTGCTCCCCTTCCCCCGTCCTCCTTAGAAGATCTCTTTTAAATAGATGATACCACTTGAAGTTGGGGAAAATAAGAGAGAGAAAGATGACCTTACAGTTGAGAAAATGAAAATGTAGTGTGTCAAAATAGTTTGTGATGAATATATAAGTTTGTTGGACACAAAACATGGCCTGTTGCAATTAGAAGTTAAAACGTGTAAGAAACAGGAATACATAAAGGATAAATTAGTGGCAGGTACTTGGTTGATATGGTTTGGCTTCTGGAATTTAGGACGCTGAAAGACCATGAGTTGGAGCTCATTATCTAGTCTAGATAAAAAGAGAATGCTGCATGAGAACGTGGATTTTGGTATTAAGGGATTGTGAGAAAACATACCTGAAGAGAGTACACGTATATTTGGCCCCATTTTCTATTGTTCTTCACCCATGGTCGAGAGATTTCAGTCATTTAAGTTATAGTCGTGAGAATCATCCTACTATTGTTCGACCAATATGGAGATATCTCCATAGTAAACTTTCCTTGCTTTCTGTCGTACTGAGATAAATAAACTGATTGGACCACCATTGGAACTAATTAAAATAAGTTTTCTTATTTAAATTTCTCATGTTCTTTTTGCAGTTTATCTTTAATTTCTGAAGTTATGTCTGATACTCTCTCATATTGCCAGCTCTGCAAGACTGCTCAAGAACATCCGGAAATCTTGTTCCTGAAAGTCAATTTCGATGAGAACAAGCCAATGTGCAAAAACTTGAACGTAAAGGTTCTTCCATTTTTCCATTTCTATCGCGGAGCTGATGGACAGCTTGAAGCTTTTTCTTGTTCACTCGCAAAAGTAAGTAACATGTGCCGTTCACATTTCCTTTTCCCTTTTTCCTTCGGTTATCCATTTTCAGGCATCTGCCTGCATTTCTTAGTGCCTTGTTAAAGCCAGGGTGTGAAAACCTCTTATTTGGCTATTCCCAAGCTTTAAAGAAAGGATTTGTTTATTACGTATCATGTAGATTTTCTTCAACCGACTCTATTTTGAGATCAGTTGTACGATTCTGCTGTCTGTCAAAAGTTGAAGTCATTTAACTTGAATGAGAACGGACCTGTAGCATTTCATACAGTAAACTATGACAACTGCGGTTGCTTAGTTTTGGCATAAGAAATCATGTAGACGTGCTTTTATTGGTATACTAGTGAGACCATAACGCTTAGGCTGGACTATTTTTGCAAGTGAATGTTATGACACAATTTGTTTTTGCGATTTGCAGTTTCAAAAAATCAAAGATGCTATCCAAATGCACAACACAGCTCGGTGTAGCATCGGTCCGCCTATAGGTGTTGGAGATCTTAACCTTGAACCCCTCTGTGCTTCAAAGGATAAACAAGTGGAATCTTCTTCGACATAGGACCCTCCTCATTTTAGTAGTTGTGTCTATACTTAAGTTTTGTATCCTCGCTTCAACGAACAAATCCATCGAGTCATCTACTATTTTTCCTGTATATTTCCATTTTTTCTTCTGACGAAATTGTAAACACAAGTTCGTTCTTGCTACCGTGCTGCATTCTTTGTCAGCAATGCACTGGCTTTGATCTGTACTTGTAAAATATGATTAAATTGGAGTTTCAGGCTACATGTTTACAGTTTTGAAAGACCTTTGTCCAGTAAATTTTACATTGCTTAGGTACTTACTGGTCAGTATCATTGGCGCATACGGCTGCAACTTGCGTTGGGTCTTTATGGGTTTAACCACAGCCCAACTCAAAAAATTGTGAGTTTTTATCTAATCTAACTCAACCCACTTAATAACGAAATGGGTTAGGAAGGGTTGAGTTCATATTATAGTGAGTTATTATGGGTTGGACTTTTAAAACTCATTTGTATGAAAACTCATATTTTCCATAGATAAGAACCATGTTTGTTCTTGTGCCGCCGCTCGTCACCATTTGACAACGTTGGTAGCCTCCATTGTCGGCCGCCGCCCCCACTGGCCGCCCCACCACTACTGCCAGCAGCAGCATCACCTCCAGATAGCCGCGACCCGTGCAGGCCACCACAACTCTGTTTTCACCGGCTGTTGCCACCACTCCTGGGCGCCTCCACTGTTTGCCCCACCACTACTGCCAGCACACCACCACCACCACCTCCAGATAGCCGCAACTCTGTTTTGTGTTTAAAGAGAAAAAAAAAATCTTACTTTATTTAAGATTAATCCATTAAAACTCAAATATACCTACTCAACACAACTTAACCTACTTAATATAATTTTTCTTAAGTTAGAACTCGTTGGCTTTAAAAGCTAATGGGTTTTCTTAGGTGAGGTAGAAATTCAACCCAAGTTGCACCCTTAGTGGTGTCGTACTTTGGAGTTTACATATGGGGTTGACCTAGCGATTGAAAAGTTATACAATGAGACATAATGCCGTTTTTCTTGTGGTAGATACCACATATTCGTGTGGGGAAGCATAGCACCGGGAGTTGCACGAGTGATACAGGCATTGGCCGCACCACGGACGGGTAATGCAACAGTTTGCCGCACTAGGCTTTGGGTGGATCTAAAAAGAAAAATCCCTCATGCCTCGTCTACATTTAGCTCGTTGTACGACATGCTTCTAAATTTATAAGAATGTACTAGTTATCGATCGTTAACCGATACTGCGCGAGTGTGTGTGTATATATATATAAACAAGACTTCACTTACATTTCGCTCATTGGTGAGTATTTACGAGATGCTCTAAACTAAGAAAAAGTCGTAACAATTACCCCCAACTCATCCGTACACACACACAGAGCACCACGGCCAACCTACCACACCCCTATACACCCGAAGAGGAAAAGCTGACTCGCCAGTGCTGCCACTTTTGCTCCGAAACCAACTCTACGGAGCATCGCCAATCAGGTAATCCCTGCTCTTGAACCTTCATATCTCTGCCCGTCAAACATCTAATTCAAGATAGAATCTTTACACTGATGTCCCATAGAAGGAATCACTTTTGGGCGTTTGGTTTACTCCCTGACTTCAGCTAGTTCTTATTTATCTTCTGCTCAGAGATTCAATCTATCACCCACTTACCCTTATGTAGTTGGTGATTGGCTCGCATAAACTTTACGTTACAGCATTCTATATGTTCCATCTATATGCAGGCTGTGTGCTTGAAGAAATGCGCTCATGAAATGTTTGATAAAATGCCAGTATCGCAGCAATGTTCATGAATTGGGTCGTATAAGTGTTTCCAGGATTACCCATAAAGTAAATTTTCGAAAGACGACTGATTTAAGACTTAGAATTACACGCACTCAACTTTTTAAGATGTGTATAAGGTGTTTATTGGTGCTTGGGCACACATAATGTGTTCGTAGAAATGTAAGTTTTCAGTGGGTATTGTCGTAGAACACATATGTTTCATGATTTTTGTCCCCTTTGATTTTTTTTAGCTAATCTCAAGGAAGAGTTCGAGCATCTGAACATTAGATAGAACTCGAATAGTTATTACTGGTCAAATAAAACTGGAGCAAAAACTAATGAGTGAAGTCAATGTTTACTTGTTCACTTCTCTAGTAATTCGCAAGAATTTATAGGGAACAAAAATTGTGGAGCGGAGGGAGTAATCAGTGTGGGAAATATTCAAGCAACAAAGTCGCTGAGAGGTTTCTGATCAAGGACCAAAATTACAAAGTAATTTTAGAAATTATGAGAGGTTACTGAACAAGGACCAAGATTACAAAGTAATTTTAGAAATTATGAGTCATCTTGTGAGTGAAAGTACAAAAAAGAGGCTTTGATGCTTGTGCAGAAACCTCCTAGCTAGGTTGCATTTTTTAGGGGTATATATGTGAGTTAGTGTTTAACATCTATTGTATACTTCCTTCTGATACAGATTAGTGAATTTTTTATTCATGCTCTGGATTGGATCTGGTTTCCAAATCTAACAGCCATTGTATCCGTCCCCACTGACTGATAGTTGGCCGATAATCTCGCAAATGCCTTTAGCTGAATATCCGTCTGTTTTGCTAAGCTCTGTAGTGATGGTGCGCTACTTAATGGTGATCTACTTTTGGCTTATCTCCTTTATGAATTAGTTTTATTCATGGAACTATGAAATTGTAAGATTCCTTATTGTAGCCCTGAAAGGCAGATAAACAAGGCTTGTGAGAATGACTACCTATCTGTGGAGAAAGTATGCGGATTATGTGAACACGAAGTGGGAGAAAACACTTCTCTGGGACATGGTTGAGCCATACAGGCGACCCAAAACATTTACCCCTCTTGTCACAATCTATATCGCTGCCTTCTATACTGGAGTCATTGGGTCAGCTATAACTGAGCAACTCCATAAGGTATTCTTGTTCTTTTGTATCAGCACCGGTTACATCAAATTTTTCAATGCATATTATTTGGCTTTGCAAAAGGCATGCACTCTATGGGTGTCTATTTTCGTAGATTCCCACTTTTTTTACTCTATCTGGGTGTGCATTATTTTGTGTTATGTTCTGGTATTTTCTTTTCCTTGCGCCTTTCTTTAATTTTCTCACTGCCTTGTCTTGCTATGCGGTGTTTGGAGGGATTGTTTGTTGGGGTTGGGGGGGTGTGGTTTGAGTTCTTTGCAACTCATTTAGTTAACATGTTCTGACAACTTTCATCTCGATTATGTTCAATCATATGGATCACGTTTGTTGGCCCAAGTTCACCTAGTGATCAACAGAATGGTTCACTCATAAAATCTGTGCCTGCTAAGTCATTGTTGAAATGGAGTTATTGAAGAATAGGAGCATTTAATGGTGTTCGAATGTGAATGAAATTTCTATTTGCGCTATATACATAGTATGCATGCTTCCCGTCCTTCCAGGCTTTGCTTCTCACCATCTTTCTTTATGCTTAATTTGCCAACCCTTTGACCATTGAACTCTTATATTTTCCTTGACTGAGCAGGAAAAATATTGGGAAGATCACCCTGGCCAAGTAGTGCCATTGATGCAACCCAAGTTCTATTGGGGACCTTGGAAGGTACTGAAGGGGGAGGTTGTTCCCCCCGACCAGTGAAGCACATAGGCAACCCGTTGAACACCTTCTATCAACCATTTACCGCCAGAGTAAGTAGAGAGAAGCTTAGAGAAGAAGCGTAAATAAGAAAGGGCATATTGCACATTGGCGCCCAGCTTCATACAAATGTATTATGCTCAGGTTAAATTAACAAATGTCATGTACAATCTACTCTTTACTCCCTCTTTGCTCAATCCACAATTTGCAGTTGAGAATGTAAGCAGAATATGGTGATGGTCTTGGCGAATCTGCCTATCAGTCGAGTTATTCTTGTTTCCAGCTCCTTGTATTGAAGGATCTTCTTTGAATGACCTTTTACTTTGGTTTACATCAGAGTGCAGCTTTTTCAACGTTGGCTCATGTTCTTAGTGCACAGGAAAGCTCCTCATACAGCATAGTGCATCATGGGAGAGGATCCAATGCTTGATTACCTCACCTCTTTCACCAATCTGTTGCTGTTTCCTATACATCCCCATCAAGTCGGAAGGCTTTTAATTGGAAATACGTACACGCATGCCTTAGAATTTGATGTCAACCTCCATACATCGGTAACCATCCCTAGTACTTGATGGTTAGAATACCCTATTTGCAGTGAAGCACCAGAAACTCAGATCCCCGTGAAACCATCTTTAAGAGCAGCCTCGCTGGGTCCTCTTGCCTCGCCACTTCTCCCTTCCTCTCTGATAGCACTGCAGCGACAATCTGGTCAATACCTTCAAGCCTCGCCACTTCTCCCTTCCTCTCTGATAGCACTGCAGCGACAATCTGGTCAATACCTTCAAGCACCCAGACTAGCTGCAGAACACGCGCTCCAGCTCCCCCCTCAAAACCTTCTACACTAGTAACGCTCCCACCTGCAGTATCATCGCACCATTGCAATCATCATACCCTATTGATTGAACTGGCTATTTGGGTCAACAATAATATCATCTCTAAAGCTGTAATGTAGCAAAACATCAAGGACTACCTATAAACAGGTGATATCTATATGAGTAAAATACTTTGCTTTGACATTAGGTTACCCCAAATTAAACCCCTATGAACATGAGGGAGGCCCTTCATCTAAAACACCAAATCTTGCGGACACCAATGTGGGAACTCAGTCCTAAACTAAAAGCATAGAACTATGACGCAGTAACTAACCCAACTAGAGACAGTAGCAGCTGCCACTTTGTGACAGCTCAAGGTCATAACAAGAAAAGCAAAGTCAATAGGCCTTTAAGTTAGAAACCTTTTTGTAAAGTACTCAACTTCGGTCCAAATCGAGTAGACAAAAAGTGGCTTGGTACAAGTCAGATAATGGAGTTCCATCTCAGAATCCATCATCTTCTGGAGCTGATAATGCAAGTGATGAAACGACGAGAGAAAGCTATAGTCCAACTGGTGCAGATTGCATAACATACTCGTATGAGCGATGCTACTTTTGGCACGTTCGTACGAGAGAAGCTATTAGATAGGAGAAGGGGAGAAGGAAGAAAAGAATACAAAAAAGCGGTCGCATACTCCTGATTGCCTATGAAAGGAAAATTGGTATATACTATGAAAGACGTAAGAAGATATGAGAAGCAGGCTAAACACTTTATCATGAATGAACAAAAGCAGAAATGCTTACTGGACCTGATCTTTTATGCAGTCATTATCACTTGGCCACCACAAATTGATTGAGAGCAACATCAGTGGACTTGATCAAACCTCTTTGCAAAAGTACTCAACTTCAAGTGTAGAATTTTCAATCCAAGTAGACAAGCAGTGGCTTGGCACAAGTTAGATAATGGAGTTCCAGCCAGAATACATCATATCACCAACCTAGTTTACAAATATGTACCACACATTTGCAAGCTATGATCTACAGAGCTAATTATCTGTCACGACCGATCCCGAGGACAAGTAATTTTGCCTCTTTTGGCAAATTTGTAAGCTAATGATAAAGATTTTAGCAGGAAGATGATAGTTGAGATTACATAAATTTGATCGCCTACTGCACTTCCAAATTATAGCAGATACAGATTCAATGACAGATGGAATAAGAAGATTGCACTTTGAAGCAGCAGGGATAAACTCAGATAAACACTCAAATATTGAAAGAACAACGTGTGTTAGCCAAACCAATGCTACTTCCTTCTGTACGCAATATGGACCACCTGACATGTGACTGTTGTTTGGCCTTCATACTTGACTACCACGTATTGGTCAAGACAGTAACATCGTTCTTAACCCGACTCTATAATAGTCTACTATCGCTAGAAAAAAGTAAGAGACCGATACAAAAAGGAACAATTCGGATAAGATAAACTTGTCTAGCTGGTCATTTTGTGTATATATCCATCTCTGAGTAAAGATCGACATAATATGAAATCAGTAAAAGGTATACAAGACAATAGGAGAAATGTAAATTCATCCGTCCATCCATTTAATCTTTAATCAACATAAATCAGTATATAATCGGTTTTGCATACTTTGGAAGCGAAACAGCAATGAAACACCCAAAATCCGCGATTGTTTGGACACCTTTAACATCAACTGTCACCAGTTTCCCTTCTTTCTGCACCAACACGTCGCCAGAACTATAACTGCATCTCACCAGTTTCCCTTCTTTCTGCGCCAACACGTCACCAGAACTACGACTGCATCCCTGGGCCGCAAGCTCAGCAGGACTCCATACAAGTCTTTATACACCTTCTCATCAACATCCATCAATGCAAAGCCGGAATTCAAACACAATATGGAGAATGTGAATACTAGCAGCTTCGAATGCTGAAATATCCAATGAAGATTCACTCTTTCCAAGAACTTCATAAAACCAATTACATAAATTACTTAAAAGCGATAACCTATTATTCTGATTCTAAAGCAGCAAGGGAGGGAGTTCATCTAAAAGATCATTAGGTTCGCTAGTAATGACATGGTCTTAAGTCTATGCCAAACCCTGTAATTACCCCGTCCTCTTTTCCATCTACAGTTGCAGTACTTCTGATTGTCGAGACAGCTCAAGGTCAAACAAAAATCTGAAGTCATTAGGCTGTTTATGGGACATTCTTGTGAAATTACTCGAACTTCAGCTGCTAAAATCTCCAATCTAAACTAAGAAGACAAGAAGTGCCTTAGTAAAAACTGGATAATGGAGTTCCACCTAAATATACAGTATCACCAATGAACTATCAGTATATTCTGCAGATGAGAAGCTTCGTAACATACTTTTTTGCCGTACTAACTTCCAATTTATAACAAGCATACGGCTAAAATTGCACTGTGAAGAAGCGGGAATAAATACCATAAGCGCAAACTCAGCTAAAATCAGCCAGTCCTGAGAGAACAAAGAAAAAAATGCAAGCAAAACCACAAAATTAGCATGTTATGCATCCAGCTAGTGTGTGATTGTTCTTTGGATCTTCACAATCAGCTAGCTCAAACTCGCAATCATCTCACAGTATAAAATCGCAAAAATTGGCTAGGATCAATTTAAATAAAATAAATACACTTCATTAAAAGAGGGCAAAGAATGTACATTCTATCTGTGAGGCTCTGGGCAGAGACAGAAACTTAGCATAAAAATGTAACAGCTTCTTACAAAGACAATAGAAGAACTGATCATTCATTTCATTTCATTCATTGGTGTAACCATTGCTTAACATCAATCATTATATCACCAGTTTTAAATCTCTAAACAATTCAACCACAGACGTGCAGCCGGTGTAGCATTACTCACATCAAGTTTCGGCCTTTATACACCCATTCGAGCCCGAACTGCAATGAAACACCCGAAGCTCGCATTTTGGAGAAACCGCCTTCAACATCAGCCTCGCAGTGTCCTCCTGCCTCACCATCACCCCTTCCTTCTCCACCAGCACTGCCGCGACGATCCCACCGTACCCACCTCCACCACTTGCCAAATAGGCCACCAGCGCCGCCTGCACGGGCCCCATGCTCGGATTATACGCGGCAGACTCCATATAACTGCCCTTATACACCTTCCCATCAACATCCATCAAGGCAACCCCAGATGGGCAGCCACTGTATGGAGCATGTGACCTATTAGCAGCCTCCAGTGCTGCAGTTTTCAATAAAGAATCATTATTTTCGAGATTCTCAACAAACCCATTTTTCAAGTTACCCAAAAACCCCAACCCATTGTCCTGAATTTCGAGGAGCAGTGGAGTGCCCTCGTCTAACAGATCATTAGGGCCAAATGGGTCAGGAAGCTTTGACGAGAGGGGCTTAAAGATGGGGTCTTTTTGTGAAGAGGTAATCAAGATTTGGATCTCCTGGGCGTTGCGGAGCTCCTGGAGGAACTGGCGGCAGTGGCCGCAGGGGGCGTCGGAGACGGCGAGGTGGGTGAGGCAGCGGCCGCCATGCACGGCGGCGTTCGTGACTAAGAACTGCTCGGCGTGAACAGAATGGTGGAGGGGTATTCCAGGGAATTCGAGGTTGGCGCCGATGAAAATCCGGCCGTCGGAGGACAGGCCGACGGCGCCCACGTGGAATTTGGAGATTGGTGGGCGGGCGAGGCCCTGGGCTGATTTGACTAAGGTTGGGAGGAGCTGAGGGACGGTCAGGCCTGCCTCTTGCGCCATGGATTCGGCTTCTTTTGCCTCAATTACGAATCTGGGTCGTTCCATCTTGGTGGGGGGGCGTGTGTTTGTGTGTGTGTGTGTGTTTTCACGTTAACAGTGTGCGTTCTGTGATCTGCTTGTTACGGTTTCTATTAACAGAGGAGATGGAGAAAGGGTGGGGGGAAGAGAAGATTGGATGGAGTCTCATATATATAGGGGTTTTTTTGGAGGGTATGGTTGAAAGTTTGCTGCAAATTTTACCCTTATCTGCCCCCCTTGCTTGGTTGTTCCAAAGTTTGCAAATTATTGCTCTTGTTTAGGGATTGGGATTCTTGGATATTTGGGTTAGCTGCAATTGGTAGGTGGAGAGATTTCAACATGTTAGTTTAAGTTACGTGACATCGTATTTGTGATACGTTTAGAGGTAATGTCTTCATGTAAGGTCATCCTTGTCCTTAAGGCGATATTTTTTATTTAACGGTTAGAAGCTAATTCGATCTAAGGTTTTCAGGACTAACCTCGAACGCGTGCACGATTTCAGTCCATAAATTATGCTTATTCAAACTAGCTTCGTTGAGTTAGGCTTACGGCACTGACCATCTGTGTGATGTCTCATATAGAATGAGGGATATGCACTAACCATCTGTGCGATGTCTCTCACATAGAATGAGGGGTCGTATGAGATTCTTTATAAAGTCTTGCCCGTGATCTTAGAATCACTTGTCCTAGGCCTGTAGACTTGATCGTTACAATCTTGAGTACCCTTTTAGGAAATTTTCCTTAATTTTTTTTGGCTTCAGAGCGATAATTTTCAATCACATTCAATTAAAGCTATATATGGATGGAAAACTAATGACTTAGATAGGAGAAGGAAGATTAGCAAAAGTAGGTTTTGAAATGAAGTTGATTTTATTTTTCTTCTAGTGTCCAAAAGGGAAAGTGAGAAGCAAACAAAGAAACAAATATACTAGTTTAAAATGGAAATAAGCCAATCTTCATATGTATCTAGTTACAAAATGATGATAAATTTACCAAAAGCAAATCAGATCTTAGTTTCTTGTCACATCAAAAGATTATCTCACCTAAAAAAATGTGACATTGCACAAATAGGAAAGGATCACTATCACCTTAATATCAAATGCAAACCCCAAACTAATCCTTTAATTACTGAAAAATATTCAACTTGAGCAAAGAACATTAACTATTTTGATATTTGTTCTAATTTAATCTGCTTGAAAATCCTTCTTAAACCTCAAAGGTCTTGAGGTAGGTAAGGTGAGTGTAGTTAAATACATTTGACATTATGTGGTAGAGCATTTCTATTGATCGGTCATATCATATAGGCCCGAGTTGGACATCTAATTGTTTCGATTTGAATTATCCGGAGAATGTCTTATATAGATATCCAATATATCAAAAAGATGGACAATCAAACCTATTTCTTGATTCAATTAAAGCCCAAAGAGGTGAATAGAGTCCAAAATAACGAAAAATATGTAAAAAGCAGGTCTGATTACGCCTAATCCTAAGATGCTTACTTTTCACAACAGATAGGTACAAAAGAGTCAAGTTGGACGGAAGCATATAGAGAACAAAACATTAAGGGAGCATTAGAAAGTGTATAAACATGGAATACTTCATTATTTAGTGAACAGAATAAGAAAAAACAAATAAGAAAGGGTGCATGATGGCATCCAGAGGAAGAGGAAACAAAGAATAATAATGTATAAAAATGAGCCCATGATTTAAATTTGGGATTAGAATATTGGAATGGTACAAATTTCAAGTCAACTTCACACATGTGAGATTCAACAAAACATTGGTATTATAAGGATCCAATGTATAATGATTAACAAAGTCTTTACCATAATTTAACAACTCTGAAAGAGGTCTTTTGTTTTAAGGGGAATTTTTTTTTTAATCTTGACAGGTGACACATACTTTAATTTAGATAAATTAAACCACCGTCGGTTGACAAATGGTGGTGAAAGAGGTTTGTTTTCTTCCTTCGTTTCTTGGGTTCAAACATTGGTACAAGCACTCGGAAAAAATACTTCTTTGAATGCACCAAGCTAATGTGCGGGCTGTACTCTTCAGATCGTTTCTGGAAGGTGACTTGATTTCGATTGAGGCTTAAGTTGATCAAAAAATACTCCTTACCGTCCAAACAAACAAAAAAAGATAAAATTAAAGTAGAAAAATCTTGCATATGAACTATGGCATGTTTGCAACACACTACCTCCATACACATGTTGATCATAATCTTGATATATTTATATCCCTCCAACGACGTTGCCACAAATGACACACTTGTGCTACAAAATTGAGCAATCAGTAATGTTAGGGAAGCTTTGGAAACAATCATGTCCTAGCTTTGAACATATTTTTCCATTTAGGTCATTCTCGGGTATCTATTTCTTATTTTTTGGTTTGGACGGTAAAGAGTATCTTCAACTCTCAGGCCAGCCTTGGCATTAACATAGACTAAGTCCCATTTTCGGACAATCTTAAAGACGTATCTCCCACATCAACCTGATAGATCCGAGAAGTAAATTAGAAACCCAGAAGTAGAATCATCTATGTTTTTTAATAAACATATATGAACCTAATTCGTCCTTCAATGAGCATCTAACAGAAAGGACATTATAAAGATGGGAATCATTCGAAAAATGACTTCTTTGGAAAGAATTCCTGCTCTGGCAACTAGCTGTAATATCTCTACTTAAATCTGATGCTTCCCCACAACAACTCTCAGTGTAGACACTTTCCATAAACCAAGTAGAACCAATAAGTCCAGTGGATGGTTAGGTGGAATCTTCTCCAGTTGGGTACTCCTCAATTTGCAGCCAAACAGTGCATTAACTTTTCTTTGCACCTTCACAATTCCATGTTCATTAATTATGCAACAACGTACAAGAAGTTGTGCTTGGTCGGATGCCTTTATGTAGGAGTCATGACACCAAGGAATCCATCTCCACATGCAGTTTTACTAGGAGAACATTTGCCCTTTAGATCTTGCCATGAAACACACTTTTTTTTTTTTTTTCTTTCCCGTGGTCTGATAGCAAGGAGCATTTTCCCGCTACGTTGCGCGACAACCGAGACTTAGTAGTCTCCTTTCCGGACGATCATAAGCCTCTCCCCTCCCTCCACTCTTACTATTTTCCCTTTAGATGTTGCCATGAAACACACTATTTTTTATTCTAATAGCAAATATTATGTCCCCTTATTGGACGATCATAAGGCCCCTCTCTCTCTCTCTCTCTCTCCCCCCCCCCCCCCCCCCAACGCCAACCCCGGTGTATTTAAGTAATTAAAATAGTTTTTGTCTTTTGAGTGCTGGCTGCAGAGTTTGAATTTTGGAACTTACAAAAGAAAGTGACTTCTTTGACGACCACACTAAGGGTTCGTTTGACAAATTTTTTTTTTTGTTTTCAGTTTTTAAAGAGAAATTTTTAAATAGCAGCTTAATTTTTTTTTTTTTACACAAAAACAAGTGAGTGTTTGATAACCCATATTTTTTTGAGTTTTTTTTTTTTGTTGGTGTTTGGTAAC
Source organism: Escallonia rubra (assembly GCA_033065855.1). NCBI lineage: Eukaryota > Viridiplantae > Streptophyta > Magnoliopsida > Escalloniales > Escalloniaceae > Escallonia > Escallonia rubra. The sequence continues at coordinate 271,663 of JAVXUO010000976.1, forward strand.
TCTTTTTATTTTGACTTTTTTTTTGGTGGTTTGCGGTGGCGGTGGTGGGGTGTAGCGGTGGTGGCCGGCAGCCGGAGGTGGCAGCCAGCAGTCTTCGGTGGTGGTCACCGGCAACCGGTAGTCTCCGGCGGCCGGAGGTGGTCGCCGACGGCCGGAGGTGGCTGCCGGCAGTCTCCGGCGGTGGTCGCCTGATGTGGCTACCGGCGGTGGGAGGGTGGTGGTGGTGGTCTAAGAAAAAAAAACCAAAAGTGAAAAAAAAAAAACCAGTTTCTGGAGTTTTTTTTTTTACTCTTCAGTTTAAAAACTGATTTTTAAAATTGAAAAAAAAATGGTTACCAAACGCTCCTTTTTTTCAGTTTTTAAAAACTAAAAAAAAAAAAGAGAAAAAAAACCGAGTCAAACTGGCCCTAAGTCCTTGCAGTTGTCGCGAGATACACAATTACATGCTTGCAAGCGTATTTATCATGAAGATAAGTACCATTAAGTTTTTTAGCTCGGGTCAAAACATGTTCAGCACCCTTGTATTTGAACCATAATTGATGGTAAAAAAAAAATGATAACAGCACGTGACATCCGATAAATCCACTGTTTAAAAAAAGAAAATTAAGGTGATAAAGTCACTCTTTTAAGTCAAACCAAGTCTCTTCGGTTGAAGGACATCTTGAAGTTTTTGACATTTACTACCAATTTCATAAAGCATACAAAAGGGGTAAATTGACTCCCAAACTCACATGTAAAACGCCATGAACGTTGATGTTTAATTCAATGGGCCTATAGTATATGACAACAAATTACAATGCCTAATTGCTGCAAGCTTGCATGCATTGTAACATGATTTTTAGTATTTGAAATTGTGTTATATTGCTTTTCAATGTCCAATCAAGGGATACACTTTCACCATCAATGGAGTTGGACCTTACTTTGCTTGTCTATATATATAAAAGATAGAGATACATGTACTTTTTTTTACAGATCTAAGATAACGTTCGATAGAGTTCTTATTTCTAATTTTTTATTTAATTTAAAAATTGTAAATATAGTTAAGAGATATAAATTCTACTTGTGATAGATAAAAAAACAATATTTAAATATATAAGCTTCGTATGCCTTTCACCTCACTGCTAATTGGTTTGAATTGGATGCTTTCACATGGTTTTATAACTGGTCGTTTTAGGCCCAGCTGAAAATTTAAAGATTAATTCATCCACCGCCGCCCAATCTAAATTCTCTATTTTCCAGGTTCACTAAAATTCAATGGGGCAACACGTGAAGGGGCGTGTTGTCGGTGTTAGGAGATATAAATTTCACATCGGGTAAATTGTAAATAATACTTCAATACATAAGCCTTATAGGTGTCTCTCCGTATTGCGAATTGACTTTGAGTCGGATACTTTCACGTCGTCGTATGGTATCAGAACTTTGTGCTTGGCCCACTCAGAAAACACTTAGGCCACACGATGGGGCCCAACTCTCATTTTGTCTGCCTCTTGTGAACGACAATTCCCCATTAGGATACACATGAATTTGCTGCACCAGGAAACGAAATTGAGTGTAGGTAATCAGTCTGCACAGGTTCTGTTTGGTTCTTTGCACTTCTGTTCTATTCTATTCAGGGAGATGGAAAGACAGGGCAAAGGACGTTACTTCTTTGGTCTTCTGTTTCCCTTCAAGTGCTTAATTTGCACTACTACCTCGACGCTTGCGGTTGCGGTTCACGAGTTCAACTGAATGGCTTTCGACCATTTCCGCAATCTCCCACCCCCGCGCCCCCATGGGCGGAATTTTGACCTATCGTTCTCTGGTTGGACTGGGGCACCTTGTTAAAACAATTTAACATAGCAAATGGAACTACCTAAATTGAAAAAGCCGTTTGTCATCATATTGTTCAACACTGATATGTGAAAGTTACATGTCTCAAAGTACTTGAAAGAACTATCTGATCCTAACGTGACTTTTTTTACAGATTCCACCGACAAAGACAAAGACAGAGTTAGCAGGTGGCACCTGTAAAACGCTATGAATGTTGATGTTTAATTCTAAAGTAAAGCGGGCATTTAATGAAATCAATGTCTCAATGGGTTTATAGTATGCCAACAAATTACAATGCATAATTGCTGCAAGCTTGCATGCATTGTTTGTAACATGAAGTAGTATTTGAAACAGTGTTATATTGCTTTTCACTGCCCAATCAAGGGGTGCACTTTCACAATCAATGGGCTTGGACCTTACTTTGCTTGTCTATTTCTGTTTTCTATATATAAAAGATAAAGGTACCTGTCTTTTTTTACAGATTTTAAATAACGTTTGGTAGAGTTTTTATTTTTGATTATTTATTTAATTTAGAAAACTATAAATATAGTTAAGAGATATAAATTCTACATGAGATAGATAAAAAATAATATTTGAATATATAAGTTTCGTATGCCTTCGACCTCAATCTTAATTTGTTTGAGTTTTGATGCTTTTGTAAGGTATCATAGTTGGTCAATTCAGGCCTAGCAGACAATTTAAAATTAATTCATTGATCGTCACGGTGCAGTCCAATTCTCTACGTGCTAGGCCCACTCAAAAATCAGTGGGTGTGTTGAGAAATAAAAACCCCATATTGGATAAATTGCAAATAATACTTCAGTACATAAATCTCGTACGTCTCTCCCCTCGTTGCTAATTAGTTTCAAATTGGATGTTTTCACATTGTATGATATCAAAGCTGCATTCTAGGCTCACTCAAAAATCAATCGGGCCACACTTGACGGAGTGTGTTGAAAGATATAAATTCCACATCGAATTAAGCTTTATAGGCTTTTCTTTTCATTATCAGTTAGTTTTGAGTTACCCACTCAAAAAATCAGTGATGATGGGACATGCTGAGAGATATAAATTTCACAACAGATTAAGTTACCCACTCAAAAATCAGTGATGATGAGGCATGTTGAAAGATATAAATTTTATAACGGATTAAGTCTTATAAACCTCTCCTCTCATTATCGGTTAGTTACGAGTCGTATGCTTTCACAAATATTAAAGTCACCAACTTCGGTTTTGTCAGCCTCATGTGAGCAACAATTCCCCATTAGGGTACACATGAATTTGCTGCACAACTACACGCTTTTAGCAAGCCAATGCACAACTGAGATCAGAATTTCTGGTACAAGTCAACTCGATGAGTTGTTAGTACTTCCTGGCCTTCTATTTCCCTTCAAGTGCTTAATTTACACTGCCTCGATGCGTGCGGTTCACGAGTTCAATTGAATGGCTCTCGACCATTTCCACAACCCTCCACCCCCTCCACGACACCCCCCATGCCCGAGGGCGGAGTTTTGTCATGTTCTTCTCTGTTGGATTTGGACACCTTGTTAAAACAATTTAACGTAGCAAAGAGAACTATCTATGTTGAAAAAGCCGCTTGGTGGTATGTTATTTCGTCATATTGTTTAGCACTGATATGAGAAAATTACACAGTATCGAAGTACTTGGAATTTTCATGCTCAAGTTTATAGGTATGGTTAAGAAAGAACTATCTGATCCTAACATAAAAAATGAACGGATTTCACCGGCAAAGGCGGAGTCAGCAGGTGGCACCTGTAGGCAGATATCTACCTGCTACTCCGATTTATTGCCTGTTATATGGTACTTTTGGCCTACAATGATAAAGTGTTCACCTAAAATTTTTAGAAATGATTGAAGGATATGTCTTTTGGTCATTTTTACATGTTAAACAGCCTAAAAATTCTAGGCATTGTTTTAAACGTCTTTTTGATCATGTTAACTAGTTCAATCAAGTTATACAGAGTACCTCAATTTTCAATTTCTATTTTCTTCCTTTTATATTCGGTGCCCGCCTTAAGATTTCTTTCTGGCGACTTTTGGAGGCCCGCGGAGGACTTTTAGTGATAGGTAAATGAGTCCAACCCAAGGGTGGGGTTAATGGCCAAGGCCTCGTGTCCAAAACCAGAATCCTTTTGTATGTGTAGTGCAGCACATTATAGTGGAACTTGGGTATGTAGACAAAATAACCTAACAGGAAAGCCTTACAAATTCTGAATGAATAGTACCAAATTGCAGTCATGTAACACTAGAACTTGTGAAAATCAAAGATGGCCTTCCGCTTTGCACTGAAATTGAAGCATAGAAAGCCAAGTTATGGGTTTTTTTTATACTGGTACTGGTAGACCATCAAGCATGAGCACTCCCTTTAGTATTCTGCTCTTGATTCTCTTACTCATAGCTCAAAAAAATTGAGAGAGACTAGCAGTGGATACACGACCATATTTAACCCAGTTTTACACCTTGGGGTCGCTTCATTCAGTGCCAAGTCTGCGAATGTGGCTTGCGAAACTGGTGATAGATCTTTCGTTGCCTTTGCTAGAGGAAATAGAGCTGCTTCAGTTGAACAGGTGACTCTTTGTTTATTTTGTAGACTACTCTAAACTGAATAACTAATGATGGATTTGGTACATGTAGTTTTTAATATGTTGCAAGCCGTAACGCAATGGCAAGCTTTCGCCTCTATGATCGCCACAAGGGAGCAAGGACGTAATGTGTATTCCTTGTTTCTATCGTTGGTAAACGGTAATAGTCTAAACTGATTGGTCGTTGATCGCTCTCTCTGTGAGCGAGCGCTTAGAACATAAGACATGCTGCGACACCTACCTTGCTTTACAATCCAATGTGGCACCAAAGCAAGGGGATCGTCGCTATGTGACTTGTCCGGAACCCTTTAAGGTTTTCAATGTGCGTATGTGTGCATGAGGTCCGACTTGTTACAGTCCTCTTACATTTGCTTGGCTTAACAAATTGTCTTTCTTCAATCTCATGTTGTCCTGTCGAAGGGTCTAAACAATGTGGAATGGCCAGAGCAGTTTCCACTGAAAGAAGAGGATTTCCAGCGCATTGATGAGTAAGGCCTCTAACCATCTTGTTCCCTAGATAACCAAGTCCATAACATGATTCGTGACTGTATCATGTTAAGATTGGCATTATGAATATTTTTGCACTTAAAAGATTATGACTACGATTTATGAGCTAAGAGGATCGGTCCAACTCTTAAATCGTATTTCGTTACATGCCCATTTCTCAATGCCAGACGCATAATTGATTAGGATTGAGATTCAAACCCTCGGGCAAAATTTTCTGGAGAAGCAGAATAGGGAATTTTCTAGTGTCTTTCTAGCCATATCAACCCAATCAAGCACTGATTTTTTGCAGGTTGTCGGATTCTTTGTTTTATGAATCTGCTCGTTTCGTGACATACATCGACGATCCAGCCATTGCTGCGCTTACCAAGTACTACTCCAAGGTTTTTCCTCCCAGTAACACTCCAGGAGCAAGTCACCTTGACATGTGCAGCAGCTGGATATGAACCAATATGCCAACATCTGCTTCTTCTGCATATGATTTTGCATTTGTCCTAATCTCAATCTTTTCGCCTTTTGCTAGGTTAGTCACTTCCCTCCAGGGTATAAGCAAGACCAGATAGTTGGACTGGGGATCAATGAGGAAGAGCTCAAGCAGAATCCAGTGAGATGACATTTATGAATAGTTTTTAGAGTATAAATGAGTGGCTAGGTTAGGTTGGGTGAGAGTACATTTGTGTCTATTGATGAATAAATTGCAGGTCTTGACAGTATTTTGTGCAAGATCTGAATCTGAACCTCTAAACTTCCATTTAAAGATAATTCCTTCGACGTTGTAACGAACGCGGTACGCTACAAGCTCACCGATATGCCTTTTTCTGCGACCGTTGCAAAGCTTTAGCGACACTTTTGAGACTGCACCTCGAAGCCATACAATCTACAACAAAAATATTCACCAAGTTGAAGCTCAGATTGTGCTGAAATTTCAGGTCAGTGTTCGAGGAAATATGCCGTGTACTCAAACGTGGAGGCCTTGCTTTGATGAGGTGATACCGAAGATCGTTCACGTCCATACTTTCATCTCATCTGTGGTTATTTATCTTTTCCATTCGAAAATGATCTTTTGAAAAAAAATTGCACGAATGGATGTGATATTCAAATATGGAAGCTGATAAAATGACATCGCTGATAATTTAAGTTTAGTTGTCAGCGCGATCTGATTATCCACGTTGTCGAGATGGAGTATATAACGCAACTTAAAACATATACCTTAATTAACCTATCCCACATCTCATCGTCAGCAACAATATTGCCCAATCCTCGTAGTAGGGTCTCTTCCTATTCTAGTGGTTGTCGTAAGCAGTTTTGTGTACAACTTATGAAAGAAACCTTATTTTTGGTGGGTTTTATACCAACAAAGAATATATGCATATGCTGTTGCCAGTGAGGTTCGAACCTTCCACCTCATTAATGTGTTCCTCAGCCCCGCGTGAAACCGAGTTTTTTAAATCAAAGAAAGAGCTTTTTGCTCTTTTAAAAAACGGCCCCTCTTTTTAAAGGCCTGGGCCCTTTTTTAAAACGGGAAACCCAGCCAAATACCCCCAACTTCTTGGACTTTTGCCCAATTTAAAAATTGGGTCTAAAAAGAGCAAAAATAAAGAGTGTTAAATTGGGCCTAAGTTATCCAATTTTACGAACAAACAACTTCCATAGAACCAAGTTACATGAGCTTGATATTCTAGATGAGTATTGACCGCGTCTTGTTATCACATATCTCTCTCCTATGATATTTTTTTGTAATAGTTCAATATTTAATAAGTCGAGCTTGAAAAATTAATGTTAAATTTACTAGTGCAGCAACTTAAAAACTGTTAAAATTAAAGGACACACTGGCGCATATCCACTTTCCTTGAAACACGTCGTTTATGAGCTTACATCCTATAACCATCTACCATGTTATTAAAAAAATTCTTCTCAAACATTGATATGTCTGAAACCTATCAGACAGTCCGATTAATTTAGTAGTAAAAACGCCTAAAAACCTATCAAAACCGATATGGCAATAGCTACAAATTAGCTCAGAATTTGAAGCATTTCTTCATATATCTTTTATATATGAGCAAGTCCAATTAATTTGATAACACCAATACCTATAAAAACCTATCACTTAGCATGAAATCTTGAATGTTTGTTCAGGTTACTTTGGATCTCCATCATTATCTCTTATTGTCATAATTATGTATCCATGATGAACAAAGAAAGCTAATTAAAGTGTGGTTAGCCAACAAATGTTGCTCTTAGGATGCCATTTCAAAAAATGGAGAAAAAGGCAAAAGTGTGCCAATCTAATTAGTCATGGAAATTATTGTGGAAACCATAGAAAGCCTACATGGTGATGAGGTTGTTGTCACCAGAAACAACAGGCCCTTCCTCATACACACCCCTCCTGGTGTTCTTCTTCTACTATGCTTGCCTTTCCTAGGCAATCCTATCAACCAAATATTTTCTCCCTCTTTCTATGTAACTTAATACTGTGTGTGTAAAAGACGTCTTATCTCCCGTGATTTAAACTTGACATATTAACTAGGAAATTAGCTGGAGTTTAAAGGAATTAGCGTCTCTCGTTGGAGAACAAGCCAGCTTGTCCAACAAAAAAATCCGTCCTATTAGTCATAACCGTCAATTTTTGGTGAGCGCCTTCTAATTAAAGTTAGAACTGTTAGCTCCATTTGTAATCTTTCTGTTTCCACCGTAGAAGCCATATTTCACACGATCACTGGACATGAGTGATATTGTCCCCTAGCCTCAAGAACATATGAAAGATGGAAAGAAGCGGAAAGTAAGGAAGGTTAAATTAGGAAGTTCAGGTTGAGTTTTGACAATACATGCATATTTCAACTAAAAAGAGCCCAAAAATAGTAGCAACGTAAAAAACATGAGTTTTCTCAGATCTGCATCCCTACTATGCACTATCAACCAAAGAGGAAAAATCGCTAAATATGTTTTAATGATAAAAATTATCACCACTAATATTAATAACAGCGACAAAACGTGATGATTAGTAATAATAATAAATTAGGTATGTGAAAATATTTTCTTTTTATCTATAAAATTTTGCCAACAAGACGTAACCACGTCGCTGTGTCCAAATAGAAAATGTTCAATATCCGCCATTTTCGATGTTCTCTCTTTCTCCATTCGGCAGGATAAAATATTAGTGTTAGCTTAAAAAAATGGCCAATCACTTTACAAACACACTGCATCACAGACTACCAGTCCTAACGAGTGTTAATCTCTCACTCTCTTCAATAAGTTCAGTTACTTCTTCCTGTGCTTTCAACTGTGGTCCTAAATACACCGAGATACTGAACCGAGGAACCGGTGGATATAGAACAGCAAAACGTAGGCTGGTGATAGGATTTGGGGCTTCTTTTTGGGCCCAATTCATGAGTATGGCCGGAAATGTTGGTGGCAAGTCCTTCATTGCTTCTGCTAGGCAGAAGGGTGCTATTGAACAGGTGAACTTTTTTTTGTCAAGAGTTATGTGTATTTCGGGTTTCTTGGCTTAATTGGTTTCTGGGTGTTATTCAATCTTGGATTTTGTGTGGTGGGTCGGTGCGTAATTGGTTAAACACAATGCGGTGAAATTTTTGGTCAGTTTGATGAATTTGGGTCATAGCCTGAACTTTTTTTTCCTTTTTATCTTTTCATTACATATCTGCGTTTTCAAGTATTAATTGGCACTAGATGTATGGAAAGCTTTTCATGCATCAGATTTGAAATCTGGTGTACAGTTGTAGAAATACCACCCATTAGAAAAAAAATTAACTTGATAATTAGAAATCACATATGAACCGGATGGAGTGTGATGGAAATAGCAGATGTTGGGATGAGATTTGGTTTGAGGTAATTAAGTGGCGAAGAAGAATAAATAAGTAGGAAAGTTGAGCTCAACTTGATAACACTACATGCGAACCTTTTACAACTCTATAGTGCCTTTCTGTGTCATTGTAATTGTCCATTCTGAAGGAACATTCATTTCGTAAATGCTGCCACAACTGAGGATAACACTGAAAAGGGTGGGTGTGCACATCCATGCTCTTGTTCTGTGAATTGTATTGGCACAATATTTGTGACGCACTTGTGCTGCGGAAATGGGAAAAATGGCTTCACGCTTAAGGATTTTTATTCCTTAGGTTCAATTTCACGGTAAGATGTTAGTTGCATTTTTCTAAAGGCAGTATGTATGACTGGTGAACAAGATTAGGTTATATAAGATCTAATTCTACCTGAAAAAAGTCTAAACATTTCCTGTGCTGTTTCACTCCTTCTGCTAATGTTATGTTGCTAGCAATGCAATTTTTCACTACACCAGAAAGTTGATATCATTAATGTTGTTATTCCTGAGCGTGGGGTTTCTAGAGTGACTGAAAGTAACATGTATATGACAAGTGATTTGATTTGATTTGATTTGATAAGTTTTTCAAACTTATTCATGGAAGAAACAAAGAGGTTGAGCCTTGGGGGAACAACAAGGTTACGAGGTTGCTCCATGGGGACATGGAGGTCACGAGTTTGAGACGTGCAAAAAGTGGGTGTAAGGTTCCCTAAATCAACCCTCCCTGGATCCCACAATATTTGGAGCCTCGTGCACTTGGCTGCCCTGGAAGAAGCAAAGGCTGTGTTTTTATTAAGTTGTTATTTCAGACAGGGATGCCACAAATCTTTCCTTATTTAGTTATTTATCTTCAACATAATAATTGACAGCAATATTTTAAATGCTTGCATTCGCCCTGCACCATCCTATATGATTGTTCAACTGGATTTAGTTGCTCTCTTTTGTTTGGCTGTTGAGCTATCCAGAGTCATACTTTCGCTTAAGATTGTGTCTCACCATCCTATAAGACCTTGGACTATACTCTACATGATAAAATGTGTTTCCAAGTTCCAAGTTCTAACTTCAATTCATTTGCTGTTTGGAAGGTGTTAAATTTTTCTTCAAGTATATAGTATGCAAAGTTTCTATAGTTTGCTTTTGCGTCTCAGGTACTTACGAATGTCGAATGGCCAGAGCAATTTCCCTTTAAGGACGAGGACTTCCAACGCTTTGATGAGTAAAGGCTCCAAACCTATTCTTATGTATAAATTAGTTGTTATTAGTTATTACTGTTGTTATCTAGAACCCTTGAATGCACTTAAAGCTATTAAATGCATGATTTGTACCATGTCACCTTTCTAGATATTAGATTGTTCCAGTAATTAATATATAGCATACACTATTTTGCTCATTGCTTTGGATCAAAAGAGATGTATACGTAAAAGGGTTTTCAACATAGTCTTGTAATTTTCTCTTTTCTGCTAGCTTATAAATCAAAACTCTAGGAGGACTTCCAATATTCTTTATATCTTATCAGTATTATACCTTGCATTGTTTGCTAGAACTCGTTAAAAGGGCTGTCATTTTCTCAGAGTGACACTTTGCAAAAGTAAATCGAATTTAACACCCACCTGATATCACAACCAAACTCAATAAGATATTCCTGTTTGTGCTATTTCGTCTTACAAACAGCCACTTAAGTTTCTAGTCGATTTGGTAAGCCTGGCAATTTTCTTTCATTTCCCTTTTTGGGTGTGTAAGACTGCAGCATAGATGTTGTGTTCTCCAGGTCACCAGATACATTATTTTATGAAGCTCCACGCTTTGTAACACATATAGACGATCCAGCCATTGCTGCCCTTACTCGGTATTACTCAGAGGTCTTCCCACCCATTAACACTCCAGGGGTAGCTCTTCTTGACATGTGCAGCAGTTGGGTAAGAAAATATATCAATATAGCAGTCTCTTTTCATTTCCAAGAATTTCACTCTTTTATGATTTTGACATCTTATGTGTGTCTAGGTCAGTCATTTTCCTGCAGGATATAAGCAAGAACGGGTAGTAGGAATGGGTTTAAATAAAAAGGAACTAGAGCGGAATCCGGTGAGAATCCTTGTTGTATCTTTCTTTATTCCTTCACATCAAATTTGGAAAAGTAAGTCTGGTAGTTGTCCTGTTAGCCTCTGAATTGTTATGCCATATTTTACGACCAGAGTACGACACAATGGATTTGCTGATGTGATATCGGAAAATTTTTAACGAATAAATTTGAAACACCAAGTAAAGCATTCCTCATATAAAATAAGCGTTCAGCATGATACTACAGTTACCATCAAAGATTTAGTGAAAACAAAAATCAATGAACACCAATGCTACGCATAAACAGCAGTGGCAAAAATCATATTTATCATGTCCTTTTAGGTGTATTGATATGCAATAATGTATGTCTATGTCACACACACCTAACTTTAATGACTATTCTTCTCCCATGCGCACTCTTCTATAAAGTTGTATATTGTCTTACCTTTGGGCTAAAATCTTTTGAGGGCTTAAAATGATCATACGACACTTGCATTTACCAAGCTGAAAGAAAGTTTATGTCAAACAGTGGCAATCGCCTGTATGGGGTGAATAATTAACATCAGATAAGGTCACACGAGGTCCAACAGTGCCCAAAATTGTTGGCGTCCAGTACTTTTCACCATTTTGTATCTTCCCTTGCATGCTAGACATAGGTATACCACTATCCATACTTTTAGTATCCATATTCTGGATACAAGGACATTCATACTTACAGTATCCATTCAATGTGTAGGTTCTGACTGAGTATATTGTGCAAGACTTAAACGTGAACCCTAAACTGCCGTTCGAGGATAATTCCTTCGATGTTATTACGAATGTGGTATGTGCGTCTTTCTCATCGTTAGATTTGAGTTTTGTCCTTGCAACTAATCGATATTTGCTATGGCTCCTATTCCTGACAAGGGTAAGGAGAAATATTTGCTATGGTCATTCTTTGGCATTTTTGGCTATAAATACTTGTTGATTAAATATTGGATAGCTGTAGTTTTAGAATTTTTCTCGTAAACCTAGTGATTAACCTTTATGCTTTAGATATAATGCTCTTGAAAGGCCTCATGCCTTTTCAATATATGTACATTCAAAATCAAAACTTCCGGAAACATAAAACCAGTGATAAGAACTATCGGGACAAAAGTTGTGAATCCAAGTGATTACACTCATTGTGTTTAAAGTGTTCTTAAAAGAGGTGAGTTTCTCCAAATGCTTGGACCATGAGCTTCCTGTTGGTAAAAACGTTGTCTGTTTAGCCTTACTCAAGTCAATAGTCAATATGCAAAGCTACCATCTGCAATAAAAAAGCAGTTGATAGAACTTGCAGTCAAAAATTTGGCTGGATCTGGTAACAACTAACATGTCCAACACTAGTTACCTGTAATATAAAAACAGCACATACAACCAGGAGTGAACCCTTCAAAGCACCTTTGGTGTAATCAGGTCCTTTTGGTTATGATGGTTAATATCAGTTCCAACCATTCAGCTGAGGGATCCACTTCAACAGCCATCCCTTTGTAGAAGTATATTTTATTGACCTTACCATATTGCAGGACTGGTGTTTCTGTTACTAAGAAATTCTGTTTGCTCTTGTTTCTCTTTTACATAAATTTTACTTTGCATCTTGCAGGTAAGTGTAGACTATCTGACGAAACCTATCGATGTTTTCAAGGAGATGAGCCGGGTCCTTAAACCAGGCGGCCTAGCTGTTATTAGGTGATACTAACTAAAAAATTATTTCAAGTCAAGTTACAATATGCCTGACCTGGTAAAAACTGATTGTTACTGAGGAGCGTTTCTTTGAAATGGTAAAGGGTTCACAAGTTTCTGGTAGCTTTCGGATTCTAGCTATCAACCCACTTTACATGTGAATGAACTATTAGTAACAATTTATTATGTTTGAACGAACACCATAAATAGAGTTATAACTTTGTGTCATTTTTTTCCTTTGGATTTTTTTTAGTTTCTGACAATGTTTGCACCCATATCCAATCCATAATCCAACAGTAGTGGTTATGAGGTCTAGGAAGGAACAAAGGTGCTTTAACGGTAAATGCTTCTTGATTTTCGATCTCAATTAATTTTTTGAGATTCCTGTTTTATCAGCTTCTCCAATCGCTGCTTCTTCACGAAGGCAATATCAATATGGACATCTACTGGTGATGCTGATCATGCTATGATAGTTGGAGCATATTTCCATTATGCTGGAGGGTTTGAACCTCCTCAGGTAATTCGTGTTCAATTCTTTGTCATTGCTTTGTAGGCTTTTTGTCACTGGTGGGCAAACTTCCATTATCTTGAACAGCTTCATGCAAGTCATTCGTGCAACTACTGTTGTCTCTGGGCACTATAGTTGACTGCAATATGCAGATTTCCAATAAAAAAGTTTTCTTGACTGAAGCTGGTACAAGTAATAATGTCCAATTACTTTGTTCCCTTTTTTCTGCAGGCTGTGGATATATCTCCTAACCCTGGACGTTCAGATCCAATGTACATTGTATACTCTAAAAAGCTAGCTACAGCCTGAATAGGGCGTTGCATTTGATGAGTAGGTAAGTATTTCTGAAGTTACTAGGATGTCTATTATATGCAGTTGATTCTATGATATAAGTTTTCTAGCAGTTCAATAGCTACGGTGTTTGTAATTATCGTTCTAATAATTGCAATAGTGAGTTAATACTGCAATTGAATCTTCACTATTCTTCGTGGGAAGAGTTGCCTAAGTTCTCGACTGAAGTCTCTTGTACGTAAACGAGATATGAGTTTATATATAGTTTTGCAGCCTGGTGAGACATTTTGTTAATGTGCAAGTGTAAATCATATCGTCAATATGTGAAACGTGAAACACGATGTAAGGAATTATAAAACACAAGGAAAAGTTCAGGAAAGTTTTCCTTTTTATTTTTTTTAAAAAAAATTCTTTGTTGATCTAATGGATAAACTAAGGAGAAACTGCTATGCCTTACGGCTTTAACTTAAGGGGGAGTGATGAGCATCACTACTCACTTGTACATACTTTACAAGCCTCTAAGTTTGCTAAGCTGAGGCTAGCTCTGGTCATTTAAAATAAACAGCTGGAAAAATTCATTTATGAACTACCTAATATTACCAAAATTTGACCAAAAATGTATCACGTAACTCTATCCTCTCTAAATGCTCACTTGTAAGTCGTCTGATGATTGTACAAATCCGACGATATCAGATAATTCTTTCATAATGATAGTTCTAAGCCTATATTTATTCTCTTTCATCATCTTCCCATTGAACATATGAGGTGTGGTTCCCAAAACTCAAATATATGGTTTTTATTCTTGATTGTTGCTATTGGCTTCATGCAAAGATTTTGCCTCATGCATAGACCCTTCAATTTTCGTAACCTCCATCATGAACTGCCACATTTCTAAAAACTGCAAGATGATGCGATTTCGTATCAGTTCCTTCCTTTCATCGCTTGGTTTGGTACCTCTAAGCAGTCATATACTCATGAAGGACTTTCAAGAGGAAAGCAATGACCTTCTTGTTGAAGAGCCTCCAACCATGTTTGTTTCATGAGTTTCTGAAAGTAATTTACGTGCAATGTTTTGTTTTTCTGATGGTGCATTGTGATGTTTATTTCTGAGATCAACTTATCTGCTTGTTCTAGAAATCATAAATTCTCTCCGGATATCCTTTCGTGTTCTTGCTTTCTGTAACCCCTGAATAAGAAATTTACAGTTTTGTTGGACTGCTATAACTCTTGGCTTATGACTTTCGCAGGTTTCTCGTTCACATCCTTTGTAAACTACTTCCTGTTTCCAAATGGATGGAAAAGTGGCGCGGTGGTCTTCAGTTGGTATGGGAATATTAGGAAATGAAAGGTAGCTCGTTGATCATTTTGCATCTTTTATGAGTAGGAATAAATATTGCACGGTGCTCCACCCTCGGTCTTTAGGACCATCGGACCTAAAGGGGTTGATGTGATAACAGCATAGCAATGGGCCCAGAGAATATTTTGCAACAATTTCAACGGTCTCAGATAGTAGAGGCCAAGAGTTTTGCATCATACAATATGAGTTTAAAGGCAGATTACATTCAAGCAATGACGATGATTTGGATGTTAGGGATCAATTAGGCAGATTGGCACTTAAGATACGCCAAACTCGCCCAAAGTTCTTAGAGCGACGATGTAATTAACCCTTTTTCTTGCATTATTCGTGCTTGCTCTCTTTTCATTCCTTCTTGTCCAGGCTCTTTGATGCCTCCACGGCTTGACTGATTGCATCCGAATGTGAAGTGCACGCTATGTAGAAGGTAGAAAGCTTGAATAGAGGGGCACACCGAAGGTTCTCAATATCCGAATATGTTCAAGGAAAAAAATTTGTTGCTCCGGTTATAGGAAGATACTTACAACCCTTCGTATATCGATAATTAATTGTTATTAAATACTTTTAGCAGTTCTTATTTAGTGATCCTAAAAAAACGTTGTAAAGAATTGTCACTGAAAGAATTAGCAGAAATCACTAAGAATATTTAGCGACCATTAATCGTTGCAATACTAAAAATTGTATGTATCTTCCCACCACCCGGATATCAACAAAAGATTTTAATGTTCTCTCTACACTTCTTAGAATTGATAAAAAATCAAGACCAAAAAAGTTGCACTTTCACTATTGGAAACTCTGTGAATGGACCCCTAAGACTTTTTGACTTTTTTTGCATGGCAATTGCCACAACTTACTTTAGTATATGATACTTATCTCCAATACAACAAAAAAGACAATATGTTATTCCAACTGGTATTCCATTTGATCTTAAAGATTGACTGGTACAAAGGAATATCTACACTACTATGAAACTTTGCAATACAGAAGTTCAAAAAGACAAAGCAGAACCATCACTTGGCCATTTTGAGAAAAGAGAGGTCTGTCTGGGAATCAGATCAAGCCCAACCTTGCTTGTACCGGCGGAAGAGCTCTTCAGTTTGTGCGTTCCTGTATGCACTGCACGCGATAAGGTAGACCCAGATTAGAACCACCACCATAACAATCAAGATCACATTAGCTTTCCTCCATTCTCTTCTCAAGTTTCCCAACAGACCAGCCTTGCAGGAGTTGCAATTGTAGCACAATTGGCTCGCGTCGTTGTTCCAGATGGAGCAATCTGCATCAGCTATTGGGTTCGTTGGGTTTATCCACATAATTGGGTTCACATACTGGTACCCACAGATGGTTGGTGGCTTGCAGCATCCTGACTGAAAACATAAAGAACTAAAATGACCAATGCATACTAGAAACAGTTACAAACTCAGACGAAATACTTAAAACAAGCTGATGCACAAAGTCATAAAATTTCGTCACTCTTTTCTAACAAAAGAATTACAAAGAGGAAGCTAAAAGAGAATCAGCCCAGACATCTGAAATACTATAAGTTCTAAGAGCTTCCGTTTTCATTGTTCGGGCCCCGTGTTGGGGGGGGGGGGGGGGGGGGTGTTGTTGATAGTGCAAAGTGCAAACTTTTCTTTTGTTCTCACAAGAAGAATGTGGAAAAAGCAATGATAACATACCCCTACAGTCCACAGGCCTACCATATAGAAATCGCACTCATCTTTTGATGAATGATTGGACCTGATTGCTAGTTTCGAGGGAACATATGCTACACGGCCACCTAATGTATTTTACTTGGGTCTAAAGTTGTATAATGAAGCTAATTTGAACTTTAAAAAAGCAGCAATCATATTCAAATGAACTATCTCAACAACCTATTGGCACATACAGGATTAAAACTGGACTTTTGGACAAACTCGACCATAATCAGACAACAAACCCTCGTGGTAGGTCCTGGAGCCTTCCCTTATCTAATTGTACAAATGGCTCCACCTTGAACGCCCACTGCTGTTTTGGTCGAAGAACTGTTAACCCATAAAATTCTGGTGCAGGACTTTCATGTAAGTTCTTCTGTCCCATCAGATTCAATAAGATGGACTGATGGACCTTAAACATCAATAGTTCAGTAATTACAGGGTATAAGTCAGTATATTGGGTCTCCTTTTCCTTGCAGAATGGCCAAGACCAGCTAAGCAGTAGGTTGTTCTAGTTTGATCAGAAAATCTATCAAGTTTTAGAAAACTTTTTGGATCAACCTTAACTGGTTTAGCTCAAGAGCTATTAATCTAGCCAAACTTGATTTGAAATACGTTTCTAATCCTGTATAAAAAAGACTAATTAACATTGAGCTTGATAACAACAAGCTTCGAAGATTTGTACAAGCTTGCTTGTTTAGTGGTTTATCTCACGGGCGACCTTCGATCAAGCTGAGTACACATGCTTCAGCCGAACTCAAAAGTAAACAGACCTGCTAATTTTTAATTAACACTAGACATCGTCGTCGACTTTTTAGTGAACTCTTGCACTTGGAACCTGAGCAGAAGAAGAGGGGTGCAGCTAAATTCACTCTCTTTTTGGTTAGATACCTGGCCAGTGGTTGTCAAAGTTGCATTAGCGACAACTTTTCGCCCTTTAGTCACAGTCTGATGCGGATGTAGCCTCACCCTAAAGAATATCGACCCTTTCTGCGCTTGCTTGACTTGTCAAATAATGATTACTTAATTCTAAATTTCTTGTCCATATTAATCTAACCTTCAAACTAAGTATACTGGTCAGCAGCTAAAGCCGCGTTTGGATGATTCAAATGAATGCATAGCGTAGGGATGATATGAATGATTATAGCAAGAAAACAAACAGGGCATAGTGGTATTAACAGAGTAACTGAGAGGAAACACTTGCCTGAATCGGAGAGATATGAGCAGCAAAGAACTGCTCAGCAGAGATGTACTCCTGACTAAGCTTAGGACAAATTTGTGTATCAGCCAAACACGCCCTAATATTCCCCCAATTATCGGAGCTAGTAATGTGATCTCTCAGCCACGACGAGAACCCGCTCAGCCGGTACTCGGTGAACCCGCGTCCGGGCACGGAGTACGCGCCGGAGGGGTGCGTGACGATGAAGGCAAGTACGAGGAAGATCAAGAGCAGAACGATGAGGATGGCCATGAAGCAGAGGTGGAAGCCCAGGAGGGTCTGCTTGTTCCAGTACGCCCCGACGAAGCCGGCGAGCGAGACGAGGAGGAAGAGGACTCCCGCGAAGGCGACCGGCCACCGGAGCCAGTGGACGCACTCGTTGTCGGGCTTGGAGGCCAGCCAGATGCCGGCGGCTATTATGGGCACCGAGCACATCAGGGCTACGAAGTTCACTATGGCTGTTATGTTGTTGCTCACTGCCATGGCTTGTGCGTGTGTGTGTGTGTGTGTGTATGAGTGAGATATGAAACAGAGAGAATTTGAGAGAGGAGAAGAGTGTGTGTGTGAGTGTGTGTGTGTGTGACTGACAGAGAAGTGGAATTTGGTGATATGGGTGGAGATGAGAACAGGATCTTGCACTTTCCTCCTTTCTGGTGTGAAGGGAAAGCTTTCCTTCTCCGGATTGGGTTTCAGCGGCGAATATATATAGCGACCGAAGTTGAGTTAGTTCTACTGCTTTAACGGATCGCTCTTATTATCGAACGCCTGTACGACAAGGGTTTTGTAACAGAGATGATGTGGTACAACCAATAAACTAAGTTTTTTTCATAAATAATATTATTTTAATACTTAATTAGCTATCTACTTCGTTTTGAAACTTATTTACCCGCATACCATATTTTTTAAAAATCGCAATTTAGAACTACGACTTTAAAGAAAAAAACATGATTTTTAATGTTTTCTTCTTTAAAGTTGTGGTTCTAAACTGCGATTTCTAAAAGTGTGGTATATAAGTAAATAAATTTTAAAATAGAGTAGATAGGTAATTAAGTATTAAAATTATATTATTTAAGGAAAAAAAACTCCCAATAAACTAGACGAAACATAACAAAGCTCGTCCATACTTATTGGGAACTCTTCCATCTTATTGCACCTCAATTGGTCTTTACACCTCGTCAATTATGTCACAGATTTCGTGCACATTCTTTCATTTTTGTCGGTGTATGTTATTGTGAAAAAGTCAAAACGCTTTGGAGTGGCTTGAAGAACATATCATAGTTTTGATGCCTTCAGTTAGCATGTACTAAGCGCGACTCTTGCTTGAAAATCTTATGTTAGTCAATCTGAATACATCAAGAGTGGCTTGATGCTCTACATGTTGATGCCTCCTTTTGGCCGTCTCACCTGTTGAATTCGCTCTAATTTTGCCATCGGTATTTTGCTTGGTATGTATTCTTATGAAACGGAGATGTCGTCCAGCTTTACGTGTGTCGGTATTTTTGTTATACTTTTTGGTTGCACAGAGTATTTGCGACGAAATTCTGTCAACACAAATGAAGACAAACTTTGTCAAAAGAACGCGCACCGCCCTAAAGGAAATCACCTCCTTCTCTGGTGACATGTGCACATGCCATGAGCTCTTCCTTCAATCACCACACTTACCAAAGCCACGCGCTGCCGGCGAGTGAATCCACGTTTTCCCGGCGAAAGGACGTCAGCAAGCCGGTTACTTTCCCGCGTCTTTCCCGTGATTCTCTCTCAAAAAAACCCTCGACCCCATGACCATCCATCATAGGCGAAGCAAAAATGGAGCCTTGGGTTCCACTGTTCGACATCTTCTTGAACTCCAGTGCCCTGAAACTGAAGCCTCTCAATTGCTACAACAATCTTTCAACCCCTCATCATCCACCGCCACAAGCTCTCTCCTTTCTTTGCTCATTGTTTTTGCTCGACATGGACATGACAAAGTAATTGTTATGTAAATTCAGTTCAATGTTTTGACGTTTGGATTCTAACCTAGTCAAGAGCGGCGAAAATAATGAAAGGCAAAGAGTACTATTTAGGTTCATTCAATCCTGGTTGAATTTACTGTAAAGGCAAAGAGATGGATTTCGGGGTGAAGAAAAGTGCACGACAGCTGCTCGACATATTGTCTGAGTCAAGTTATGAGTGGATTTCTTGTTTGAATTTGGATTCTGAAGAAGAGTGAATGAGGAATTTGGGTCTTCCCCAATTGGCTTAAGGATGCTGCTAGTAGTAATGAGTCAGTGCTTCCATGGCTTTCCATGTCGCTGGATGAATGTAATTTGAGAATGCCATTTGGTACCCAAACGTGGTAATGAATCTCAGTCCAGTACCCAAGCTCCTCAACTGTGGCTCTACGAAGTGCCCATTTGCAAGTTGACCTGAGCTTCAGTTT